>CAAKHC010002269.1:0-14038 GCA_901007825.1 Macroramphosus scolopax | reverse complement strand
AAACAACATAATTCCAGAGAGAGACACACAAGAGGAAGAAGAGAAGTGGAGCACTGTGATCTCGTCAAGGTTGAAGTTAAGGCAGAAGTGAGACACCCTGTTAAAATTGGGCTCATGGGAGGGGAGAGAGGGAAGTCTGGTCGAGTTGTGTTTGGAGTGTTGTCAGCATGGTCGTCTTGGGGAAGTATGACACACGTGAGAGCAGGGCAGAGATGTAGCACTGGGACAGGAGGAAGGGTCTTCAAGTCTGTGTTGTTTGAATTCCCAGGGAGAGTGTTCATGTCAGCTTCTCAGGACACACACAAGAAACTGGTACAAGAACTCAAAGGTCAGGTCAGAACGAGTGGCAGACAGAGAATTATAGAGTATATGACAGCAACAAGAGGTCTTTTTGGGTCCATCCTGAAGCTTGTGATTCCATCACCAGCGTCTCCAGTCATGTTGAGTGCTGCTTGTTGGGAAGAAGCTTCCTGTGGACCTACAGCCAGGGATGTCTTGTCTGTTGGATCGTCTTCCATGACACTTCTAATCACCATCATCCTCACACATGACGAGTCATAATCACTCTTTTGACCATCGGGTCAACATGTCAATGTCCAATACTTCATTCAATACTGTCATTGTGTGCATGTTAGCATGCTAACAGTAGCATTTAGCTCAAAGTGCTGGTGTGTTAAAGTGCAGCCTCAAAGAGCTGCAAACCTGGCTGGAAACGTGGACTCAATCCTGAACTATCTAGATGATGAGTCCAGATCCCAGGTGTGGTCCTGTTTCCTCTTGATTCTTAACTTGTGATCTCATTGGCCCATATTTTAGTTACCCAGGTTTTGTCTTTGGAAAAAAAACATATGAATAACAATGACATGTTTCTTTCAGTAACCACTTGGAGAAGAGCCTTCAGCTGCTGATGGACAGAGTGGACGACATGAGCCAGGACATTGTCAAGTATAACACTTACAGCCGCAATCTGAGCAAGCAACAACAGCAGAAGCACCAGGTAAATCGCACACACTGTACATAAGCACCTCCAGGCACAATGCGCAGACATCCGTTCACCAGCATGCATATAAGGGAGCACATACATATACACACACACACACACGAGGTCATTCACATACACCTACAGCCACAGTCTCAGCAGCAGAACAGCAGGTATGTTTCTTTCAGCCAGCAACACAACCATTAGAGCTATAATCCCAGCATGCAAGCAACGCGGAAGCATCAGGTCCACACACACAAACATCGCACTCCTCCCACTGAGTGCCCACAGCAGTAACTACAAGAAGCAGCCGATATGAACATTTATTAACAGCCTTTCAGTGTGTACACAGACCGTTTCAAAGACCTGCTTCTGTATTCCTCAATACAACACAGACAATAAAGAGCATTCCAAATTTTAGTGCGTCGTTTAAACGCGTATTGTTTTGTTCTTGTGCATCATAGTTATGACTGGAAAATACTTGTTTTTGAGGCAAAATCCAAGATGTTATCTGCTATTGATCGTTTCTGGTGCCTGTTTCCTCACATCTACTTGGTGAAATTCATCCACAGGCAAAGGTTTTCAGATGTGTTTAGTTGTTGTTGTGTTAGTCAGCAGGATGAAGTAAAAACTACCAGGCTGATTATCACCGAACTTGGTGGAGGTGTATATATTTAATTTTAGGGCAGAGTGTTTGAACATTGGCCTCGAGGTATGAACTCCTACAGAGTGCCCTTTTAGTCTGAAAACAAATTCATGCACATGATTTGTAGGTCTTCAGTGGTTCACAGCACATGTGCTGCTTTCAGGTGTGCTTTGTGTGAGCACCAGGCTTTATATTTCATCTCTTCTTAACTATTAAACCGCAAACCCCAGAACCAGTTACTGAAAGAAGTTCTGTCAGTAATCAAAGAGCAACTGATTGGAAAAAAACTTTTATATTCTACAATATGTAATTTGTTTGTAAAACCGGTAAATCACCTCTAATAAAAGTACCAATTTCAGTAAGCAAAGACACGTAAAAGGTTCGGATGTGCTGCTCCTGTGAAAAGAATGACTAATATCAAGTATCAGTCGTGCTGTTATCATCCCTCACCTCACCGCAGCTGCTGACATTTGCCCACTGAAGATCAAGATCAACATCCAACCATTCATTTACATTAAAAAGAAAATTTAGTTCACTGTGTTCAATACGAGCTGAGTGTCGGGATGAGACGATCTTCCAGTACTTTCGATCCTCATGGAGAGCTGATTATGGACACAAAGCCTCCTCTTGTTAACAAAAGGAGTCTTTTTGTATTTTAATTGGACAGGGAAAAAAACCCTCTGTTCTATTCTGTCTCTGCACCAGTGAGACACATCCCAAACTTAGACTTCATTAACTGTTATAGCAGCGGCAGGAACATACGAGCGCATACTCAGCCAGGAGAAGCACAGATGAACACAAGTACGCGACCTGCTACTACAACATCGGCCAAAATCCTCAAACATGCAGCAACAAATGGACACACACACCCTACTAACACATTTCTCCGGAAGTGGAAGCATAGAGGCACAAGGTGACTCATGGATGTGTGCAGCGAGCATGCGCACAAACTTACACCTACGTCCAAACGGCTACATTATTTTCTCCAAAGCAATTGATAAAACATCTGAATCATTCACAACCGGCTGAGTCATCATCATGATAAAACCGAAGGCAGGTTACGCACACATTAGACAGATGTACGATAATCACACACCTGTGACTACATAAGTAGTCGACTTTATGCGCACAGGCACACACAAGGCCTGCCGCGAAGAAACACGCGTACATAACCAAACATCCCCGGGACAATCACTCACACTCCAGCCATTATGATTTATCGTCCTCCCCTACTGACCTTCTCATCAACAAAAGCCCAGAGCCTTACCCCTGACGCACACGAACACACACACACACACACACTCGTGTCATACTCAATATCGTACTGCACACTGCTGTAATGGTGTTTATCCTTTCGTGTTTCACACAATTCTGTACAATGAACAAAAAGTGCACGCAGAGAAACAGAAAGTGAGCTCTATTACACCTTTCAGAAATCTACAGTACTTGCTCCATGTAATCTTGTGCTATTGACCCTGCTGCTTCCCCGACAAATGGAACCTTATTAATCATCATAGAAGAAGGCAAAAAGCGGCAGTGCTGAGAGGGCTCCATTTTTCATTTATGACCCTCCTGAATTTGGTAAATAGCAGGTTCTCAGGCACAATCTGCAGCCAAGGTAGTCTTTGTATGGGGAAATTAATGTCTCACTCCCTTTGATTTATATATTCTCACGCTTTTGTTTTTTTCAAACAACAAAAGCAGGCAACACTTTGCAGTAGATTAGGTATGGATGTATTCATCTCATGAACCGAGAAATTATGATTTATGGTTAACGATACAATTCAGCTGCAATTAGATGATTCAACATCATTATTTATGAGCCATGTAATTGTTTTTGAAAGCAGTAACAGAAAATAATTACATGAATGGCAAACCAAATTGTGACTGAAGAGTGGATCTCGCTGGCGTTAGATACTGAAGATCCGGCACAAAGCCACGAGACTTCTGAAGGTTCAGTCTGAAGAGGAGCTTTTGTTTCATTCAAACCACATTTATTTTATTCAGTTCCTGGACAGTTTTGTGTTTGTGTTTAAACAAACTCATCCTCACATTGCTTCAATTAAGGAAACTGACCTTTTGGGTGTAAATTGATTTTTAGCCCCTGTGCTAAAGCTACACCTGGGATGATCCAAACACAAGACAGAAATACACTATAGGCAGCATGAGGCTCGATAGTTCCAGCGTCAAGCTGTAGGAGGCCGTGGATGTCTTGTGATGTTGGGGGGTAAAATAAATACATCACACTACAGAGACATCCTGCTGCAGTCTGTAAGAGAACAGAAACACGGGACAGCATCATGTTCTACTAAACCTCAGCTACAAAGAAGTCCAGACCTCCTCTGAATTCCGATTTGGGGACTATTCACTCATAGTCCCCGTGCTAACCTTCACAGAGTGTGAACAGTTTTCATTTTATTTTTCATTTATTCTTTAACTTTGCGAATGTTGTCGGTGTTAGTCACCCGTAAAGGTACGTTGTGGGATGTTCTGTTCAAAGCACTCAAGTTGCTCCCACTCTGTTTTTCTCTCATCTGATGCAACCTCCCCGTCCACCAGAGTGTGTCATTCTCTAACTTGCCAAATTAACAAGGATTTTGGGATCTCCAGAGACTTGGCGCTTTACTGATTTACCGACTATCAGCCCTCCACAAATCACTCCATCCCTGTCAGCATTTAGAACTCCTCTCTCCCTCTTTCCGTCTCCTCACTGTTCTTAAATAGCTATGTTCTTTTATTTATCTCTTCTTTCTTCTTATTTCCCCTCCCATGTCTCCTTGCTCTTCTGTATTTTCTTCACCGTTTTGCTCTCTTCACTGTATCAGCTAGATTTCTCTCCTCCGTGATACTCACATTCACCGTTTCTCTTCTCTTATCAGTCTTTTGTTTATCTTTTTTTTCTCCTCCATCATCTGCAGCCCATCTCCTCTAATGCCAGCTCTTCCTCTCTCCGTTCCTTCCTCTAGTACCTCCAGAGGCGGCAGCAGGAGAACGTCCAGCGACAGAGCCGAGGGGAGCCGTCGCTGCCTGAAGAGGACATAACCAAAATGTTCAAGCCCCCACAGCCCCCTCCTCGCATGGACACACTTCTTATTGCGGGTAAGCGAACGCAGCAACACAAACACACAACCTCTCGGCAAAGACATCACTCGCCAATCCACGAGAGAGACCCCCCTCTCCACAAACTCCATCAGCCGCCTCTGCTCCCCTCACAGGAGCTTAGGTTCTGTTTAGCAATTATCTCCACCATTATCTTGAAATTACATTAATTTAAAGTTTATTGGCTCAGTCTCCAACATCACCGCCCCTTTCCCTGCTGTTTCACGCTGTTCAGCTCCCCTCCGCCTTCAGACAACATCCTGATCCCTTCCATTTACTCCGTTTCCCCCCACTAATTGTACTGTTTTGCTGTGCTTCTGTTTTTCTTCCCTCCCTTCTCCCGCCTGCGCCTGTTTGTGTACATGTATGTATGTATGTTGGCTTCTGTGGGCGTGTTTTTGTGTGTGGGCGTGTGAATGCATGTGGCTCCCCTCCAACAGGGCAAATTAACAACTACTGCCAGAACGTGAAGGAATTCACCTCGCAGAACCTCGGGAAGCTGTTCATGGCGGAGGCTCTCCAAGGCCACAACTAGATGAGGGACACAACAGGATCTGTGAGAGAGGAAAAAAAAGAGAACAGAGGCAACAACTGACGGAGCACCGAGAATTTCTTCCTTATTTTTATGACTTTCTGCAATCTGCAATACAAAATTATCTATGATGACCTCTTGATTTTGATTAAAATAAAAGTCTTGTATCTCTATATCTTCCCGGCTCCTGTTATGTTTTCATTGTTAAAACTGCACAGCTATTTTTATGGTAATTGCAGCATATTATACTCCAGAATTCTGCATTGTAGTGTGATTAGCTTTGCATAAACGCCTTGTAATGTACAGAATATTATACGAGAGTAGTGGAGTTTGCACATAATAGATAATTACAGCCAATAATGGTACTTGTACATAATTCTATTGCTGCTACTTTTCATCTTCAGGTGGTGCCAGTTATTAGTGGATTTGCTGAGGTGTCAGTTCACATGGTGGGAACGATGATTTCCTTGTAAACATCATTGCAACAAAGTATCAGTGAAAGTGGAGCCTTACATGACGCGGCCCCCACAGCCTCACTGCACTAAATAGACTTTTGATTGTGTCAAGTTTCAGACAATTTGGATGACACCCCCATCAACCTTTCTGCCACACAGGTAGCAATTAACACCTGTTTATTTTTAGGATACAACAAAGGTGGTTGTTTTTTTAAGATTCGAGGCATTTGAAGAGCGAGCGGCGTGTTTGTGAAATGTCAGAGAGAAACTGTCATCTACACAATCTGGCGTTTCTTATTTAGTGCGTCTGTCTTTGCCAAAAACCATAAATCACTTGATAACATCGTTTTAGTGTAATTACCAACAGGGGAATGAGTTATGGGTTCAGAATAGACTGATTGGGAGGGATTTTGATAAATGAACCAAAACATTGTTGCCGGTACTAATGAATGTGAGCAACAGTTGAAGGCAGCAGGGCTTTTATGTAACGGAGGGTTCAAATCTGAACTAAAGGCCGATGTTCCACATCCAGTGGGATGGAAACAAAGACGAGATGTCGGCATCTCCTTCCACAACATTTTCAGTGAGTTACTCCTACGATCATCTTCTATATAAATGTCGTCTTATCGGACAAAGGAGCCGCCTGGGCAGCGTTCAGTAATTATATGAGTGAAACACAACCAACTCTTCTTTTTTGGCTCAACAAATCGAGGAATTCAGTCTTACAGGACATTGCTGTTCTACTCTTTGCATTTCATCTGTGATCCAATCTATCATTTATTTAATATGTATGCTTTTATACAATACAATTTAATTCGCATTATATCGTCAGGATAATTCAGTCGGTATCAATGTTGCTCTCCAGCCAGCCATGAGAACATAAATTAACAAACATCTACTTGCAGCTGTAGGCATAATTGCTTTGAGCTCATTATAATAATACTACTACTATTATATATTCATTTATTTATTACTAGATCTCAATTTATTTGTAAGCGCTTAACTTGTTTTTATTTTTTTAGCTATGTGATTGAATTTGTTTCCCCTTATTGACTTGGGAGGCGAGCCTGCAGTGATACAATATTTATTTGAGCTGCATTGGATTTCATTGAATTGTAATGGTCTCAGATTCCTCTATCTGCCCCATCCCTGTTTCAAAAGATACACTAACATGAATATCAAGTCCAGGCCACTTCTGCAAGTCATCAAAAAAAAAAAAAAGAAAAGTAAACTTATAGAAACAACCCTTTTCATATTTTATAGTAAAGTATTACCAGAAGGGAGATTGTGCTCGTCCTATAACCTTCAGACGTGAAAAAAGTATTATCCTAAGCAGGCTTTTGCTGATCCGTAGTGAAAACATTACTTGTCAGCGTGTTTCCATCAGTCCTGTGAAGTGTCCTTCAACAGTGAGCCAACTTGCTCGCGTTAAACTCTTCCGTGTAAGAACATCAGCTAAATACCTCAGATGTAACTATAAGCTCATTTCGATGTTAATATCGTAGCATTACTCCCCACAGCTATTCTGTGCAGCCAGCGTCCACTCCACCTACAAACGGGAAGCTGAATGATGGCTCCTCGGGCTCCGTTTAATCAAGAACCTGCCAGCATGCGGTTCATTGTATAGTAATTACACTGCAGCTCTTGCCTGCTCTGATGTTCTTCCTCGACCTGTTGTTAAACAGCGTCATCTAATTCAGCGGTTATATAACTTGTCTCCAACATCACCTGGCCTTGTGATAACTCCTGCTTGTCATCAGCACACGTTAACAATAATTGCAAGTCAACCAACGTGATGAATGCTTATTGAAACTGCAGCTATCAAGCAGGAAATGACTTCCTCCTCAAAACACAACATGTTTCCCTTGTAGGATGGGTAGTATTTACTCACCGCAGAGGTCTCAGCTGACATTTATTAATTACAGTATCTGCTAATTTGACAAGCACACCTGTGCTTTTGAGTGATGTGTCTTGTGATGTGAGGCATCTCTTCCTGGTGGGTATTGATTGCCTTTTGAGAGGTGGCTTCTGTTTAAGCTGAACCTGTGTTGTTTGTAATTCTGAGGCAGCGCCGTGGCGGTGATGTTGACCTTGAGGGCTGACTCGGGCACAGCCTCCCTTGTCCCTAATCCAGGGATGTGTGAGGAATTGCAAAACTTAAAATGCCCTCGACAGAAGCACAAGCGTTGAGTGAAGACTCCGAGGCGACGCTCGCCCCTGCAGAGTGCAAACACAGTGACAGAGGTTCAGCTTGTATTTAAAGTGACAGTGTTTTGATAGGAGTGTAAAGCTGTTTGGACTAAATCGTGTAGTCACTGCAGGGCTCAAGGGCAATAGAGTGCAGGTGCAAAGGCGTCACACTGGTGATTCGCTTGCACGTTACTCCACTCATATAAATCACAACGTAAACTGCTGACTACCGCGATAAGAAAATAATAAAGGTGATTGAAAGTTTTACGCGTTCAAACGGCAGAGCATGTGTATGTGTTGTTTCTAATCAAACTTTACATCATCAATCATTTTCATGTCCTAGTTTCTGATAACACTTAACTTGAGGTCCTATTACTGGACGTCTTTCAGCCACATCTAGTGATCTTTATCAGGGGTGGAGCTGCTTGGTTTGCATGCAGACACACAAAGCTAATTAGTAAATATATATATATAAATAATTACAATCAATGTACAGAAACAGCCTCTATTCACATCAAATACATCATTTGTTAAATCTGTTGTGTTATTTTTAAAGGGCACACAGTGAACAGCCATACAACTTTTTTCCATATTATGTTATAATTAGTTTAATCTTAAAGTTCTCCTCACACCCAATGTCAGCTGGGATTGGCTCCAGCCCCCCCGCATCCCTGCGAAAGGATAAGTGGTTTCACAAATGGATGAATGCATCATAAAGTTTGGGAAGGGTTGTGAGGCAAAGCAAGCAATTAGAAGACAACAGCTTGAGCTCAAGTAGAATTTGATGGACATTTTTCTGTTTCGCCTGATTCTGACGAGGATAAATGAACAGTTAGGGAGTTTCGTCATCATGTTAACAACTCGTGAAAGTTCAGTTCAGTTGGTTTTAATACCATAACAGGGCCGATGGTTAAAAAACTCACAAATTTAATAGGGAGATGGATATAATAAGAAAGTAAAATGTATTATACGAAAGCAGGGAGAGTTTAGCTGTAAGACCCCAACAACATAACGAAACATCATTAGAGTTAACTCAAGAAATAGGTCAAAGGGGTCTACATGCTGCTGGTGGAGCCAGTAGACGGAGATGGAACCTCTACAATGGGTCACCAGGAAAAAACTGAATAATAAGTGGTGATCAGTAGGAGTCATGGGGGAGGTTCCTCCGAGCCCATGCAAACTTAGATCTGAGAGGGAAATATTGAGATCCATAAAGAGCAGCAAATAAGGAACTGATAGGCTCTGAGAATGCGGGCTGAAAGATAAATGGACCGAAGTATTGACATCATCACAAATTAAAGGGAGAGTGGAAATCGGAGTACGACCAGTGAGACGAGGCAGGAATAACAAGCAGAAAGAAACAAGAAAGACCCTAACTGAACCTCGGCTAAGGCCTCATAACTTGTTGGTTGCAGACAGAATGATTTTATAAATCATTTATTTTTTGTGCAATGTGTCAATCCGTATCCAAGCACCAGAGAGACTGCTGAAACACTCACGTCCCTCCATCCTGGACCCTTCACCTTTTGTTCTCACTCTAGTGATGTGGATACACAAGTGCAGAGTCTTTGGCCCATTGTCCTGCACTTTTTTTCAAAAGTTAAAAGGTTTGCATGAAAGAGCCTCAGCAGCTGCTGCAGGTGTGATTCTCTCCCACGCTATCCTGCCCAATTGAACGTGAGACGACTGTGAGTCAGTGAGAGTGAGAACGCAGTCCTCAAACTCCAGACGAAAATCCTTTTAACACACGGCCAGTGCAGATGCAGAGCATGTGGTCCACTGATGCAATACTCTGATGCACTTAAATCTCAGCCTCTTCCCACCAAATTCATTCTCTTTCAATTATATTCCATAACTTTCTGTGATGTCACTTTCATCTTCAACATTTGCGGAGATTATCTTAAACTACATGGTTGTACTGAGCATGGGAACCAAACGGGGGCTTTAGCTGTGTAAACAGCCGGGCGTTCTCTGCGCTGCAATGCAAGGAAATACTTAATAAGGATCATGGGATTTGTTTCTGCACCTCCAGATTCCTGAGTAGGAGGCTGGGAGATGTCAGACGGATATAAGTTTGGTCTCATTCAATCAGTGAGTATGGTTTCACAGCTCTGACCCGGGCAGTAATTTATTACCGCTCAAACACAAACACAAGCTCCTTCCCGCCTGCCATCACCCTGTCATTGGTGATAGAGAGAATCAGCTGGCTGAATATAATGAAACCAGTTATTTCCCTGTCAACTCTGAATACTTTCTCCTTTTTTCTTTTGCTCTCTTTTGCCACCGATATTGCCATGGCAACTGTGGATCCTGTATGGAATAGCTGTTGAGGATGTAAAGTAGTTCTCGTGGAAAAAAATAATCTTGCAAATCCCCCAAACAAGAACAGAAAGGAAGGCAAATGCAGTTGTAGGAAGAGGTTTGCGTATGCTTAGGGAATTAAGCATTTGTGGGATTATGCCCACAAGTGCAACACAAGCAGTGTAGCAATACATTCCTTCTCATACCAGCACTCCACCTGTCATTGAGGCAAGTCTATATTTGCCTTATCTCTCCTTTTTTCTCTGTGGTCAATAGATCTGCCCTGTGATTGGCAACTGTATAGATTGAGCGCCGTGTTCTAGTTGCAATTCATCTCTGCCAGCCACCCAATTTGATGGCTGTCACATGGCAGTGGCACAAATCCCGCAGGCCATTATGAGGCTGGTTTAATCCCCACAACAGCGGCAGCAGAAGCTTTTCAAGGAGGGTTTCGAAGCATGACACCCTGTCTGTCACATGCTTCCGTGGGCTTCAGGCAAGGCTACAGTGCATTGTTGTGATCCCACTCCATCACTAATGTCTCGTGTTATCCCCACGCCACTAAGACAAACGTACAGAATGTCCTCCTTCTAGAGATCAATCACGTGTAATCTTCTGGCGGGCTTTGTCGCGCTGCAATTGATGCTCACATTTAGTTTGGTTGTTACAAGTAATAAACAACGTTTTCCTTGATATCTTGATTTCGCAGGTCAAAACAAATGAACTGCCCCTTTGTTCCATTTATTTAAGTTCATTTGCTCCCCAACATTGCACATGTTGTCGTCGATTTATTGTGGCATCCTCTTGTTTTCTACTTTAAAAGAATCGTTCGAAAGCTTGGAAAATATCCACAATAGCATTCTTGCAGGGGTAAGATGAAAGGTTGGATACTACTCGAATGCTTTTAAGCTTCATATGGAGGTAGAGAGGAAATTTAAAAGCTAAGCTCAGCATTAGCAGGGAGAAACAACTAAACCTGCTTTCTCCTCAGTTCAAAATATTCCTCATAGGCACTTCTGAAAACTCAATAATTAATGCTGTATCCTGGCCATTGGCCTCCCCACAACACTTCAGGAAGTCACTGCATCTGCTTTATAGGTGTCGTTGAAGATTAGTTCCCCCTCAGGCATTGCTACCTTATCCTCCTCTTGTCCCTGACAGGTCTGCCCCTGGTACTCCTTGGCCTCGTGACCCCACCCCTGTTCAAAGAGCAGACATCCGAGCATAATTGACAGGGAATTTGGATTGGATGTGAAGAGATGTACATGGCCGAACTTTACTTGTCAATTAACACAATTCTGATAACATCTAATAGCAGCAGAAAAAAGTCTGCCAATACCCGCTACTTGAACAGGTCAAAACACGTCTTAAAGATGGCGGCCACAGAGACACTTCTAAAGAAAATGAGGTAGTTGCCAATGACGACCAACCACATGTTGAAAGAAATCAATCCAGGGAGACTCTGATGCTGACCTAGAGATGCATATCACATGAACGCTGCGCTGGCTAGCTGGTATTAGCAAGTTAATGCCGAAAGGTGGAACAACAATATACGTCAATTTCTTATTTGACTTCTGTGGAGATTTGCTCTGCTTTTTATAAAAATAAAATTCACCTGGAGCCGCAAAACCTATTTTACTCTTAAAATTAAGTCCAGCAGAAATACCATCACCTGTATCATGATATATATATACTATATATACAGAGGGATTGGAATTTATTCAAAAGCTTATTTCAAGTATGTATCTGTTGTTATTTTTCAGTTTTAATCTTTTTTATAATAAAATTTTTATTTACGATTTCTTTTTGTCACCCACTGTAAAAGAACTATAGTTTGTTGCATTTATGAAAATATACAACAACAAAAACAAACCTGTGGACATTTTGCTGTTTTTACCTGTTATAACAAAGGAGAATGTAACCAATATCTTCGAGAAACAGTTAAGATTGTTAACACTTAAATTATGGACCATATGCTCAGAAGATTATATATATTCGTGAGGAGAGAGAAGGTCAGCACCATCGAAAATAACTCACACAGGAAACAGAATTCAAAGTTAACTAGGTAAGAGAATGATTATTTTATATATATATATATTCTCGATTCTCTACCAGTTATTTATTTTATAACAATATAAAAGAACATTAATAAACACAATCACACAATGAAAACATGCATTTGAACCATGTGAAAAGAAAATAATGAAATCCTGTTTATGCAGGTCTGGTTCTGCTAACAACTAAATATTAGGTTATTTTATCTAAATATTTTATCTAATTATTTCTTCTTTATGAATTGCTTATTTATGTATTCACTCTTATTTAAAGGACTATCTCTTTATATATTTATTATCTATGTATATTATCTATGTATTATTTATATCCAGACTTTTAATTTAAACCAACTCTTATCACTATAATGAAATACAATTATAAAAAAATTATATTCACATGGACCCAAAATCAATTGAACAGGAAAAATAAATAAAATAAAAGGAATTCAATTAATCAATAGTCATATCGCTCCAGGTCCTCTTCTTATTTAATCAGTTCAGTCCAATCCACGTGATGAAAGGAAAAAAAATATGTATTCCAATCCTACCGGTTTTGTGGAATTATAGTTCCGTAGTGTGTAGTGTACTTTCCTCTTTCCGGTGAAATTCTGTCGGAATTGGCTCGCCAGGCTGCATCCACCCACTCAACCACGGATGACGTTGGGTACGCAGGATGCAGACCAAATAAGGATCACGGATTCCATATCACTCCAACAAAAGAAAAGTAATTAAAACTTTACCCATAAAACAATGTTCTCCACAAGTCATCCGTAAACAAAATAAAACACCGAATATAACCAAACACAATGACTCGTCTCTTTCATAAAAACATCGCTCTTATTATGAACGTCTGCTATTGCTAACTACGGCTAGCGTTAGCTATTAGCACTTTATATGGTAGCAAGTGCTGACTAACGCTGGCTAACGACTTGCTAGTCAGCAAAATATATCATATGTCAATGTATCACCGTAGCTTTAAATACACATCTTCAAACACAACACATTTTCGAAATAAAACTCACCAAGGTAGATTCAAATTTTCAGCCAAAAAAAGGGAAACGATAGAAGACTCGAACAAAGTGAATTGTGCTGGGGGCTCCAGACCACTGCTGTCAATTAAGCACCTGCCGTCTCAAATCGAAATGGTGCATGTCCTTGGTTCCTGCTTCCTAATTGGTCGCTAGTTCCCAATATCAAGCTCTCCAATTGGTCGAATCTTCCACATATGAAATACTAACAATCACAATTTAAATCCCGTTTTTAACCTATATTTATTAAATTATTGTTTACGGGTCCTCAGAAATCTACCATAGGCTAGAATTAATTCATTTAAGAATGTATCATACTATTTATCATGTCCGTTTATTCAGTTTAATATGTATATATAATAAGCTCTAGGTGTATTTATTAATCTTTTTATGTCTGGGTTACAAGAAATTCAAACTTATGAAGAGCAGAAACAACACTGGCATGTGTAGACCTACCTTGAAATAAAACTCAGCCCAATAAATGATGGTTTAATGTGATTTCTGTTTCTGAACATCACTGCTGAGCTTCTCCATATCGGGGCTGTAAGACGAGACTTTGAGCTTCACAGGACTACAGTCATCTGTGAGGCCGAGCGATGTTTGGATTTCATGTAGTTCATGTTGGGTTTGGAGACTTCATCCCCTTCCAGAGAGTGTGTTTGCTCTGCTCAGCTTTCCGCAGCAGTATTGAAATCGCTCGTTTTCTTTCATCTCCTGCTTGATACTTTTCAGCAAATAATGTGTGTTTGTTCTG
>CAAKHC010002268.1:0-18595 GCA_901007825.1 Macroramphosus scolopax | reverse complement strand
AGTGAGATAGGCCACTACTCTTTTAAAGTCTGGAGACACACACACACACACACACACACACACACACACACACACACACACACACACACACACACACACACACACACGTGTTACATTATAGTAAAACATGCCTACCACAGCACACTCAAGTCCCGCTTTCTTTAAATCATAATAAAATTGATTAAAAAGATACTCCAGAATGGATGGGGTTGCACAATTCTGGGCCATTTTCAATTACAGTGTACCTGACAAAACCTCGGTGCTCTGTCAGAAAGTGTGTATGGAGTTCTGCTGTTATCTTCACTGCTTAATTTTCTCCCCGTCATTGATAAGCACTGTATACCGAAGCAATGTGGGTACACCTCTGTTTCACCAAGCTGATATAAATCTGTCCTTGTTTCCATATGTTGGAGGGAATGTAAGCAGGTCTTGGGTCACCGCTGTCAGTTAAACTGAGTAATCTGTGTGCAGACCACAGCTTGGAGGTTTGCCGGAGATGTCATGATATATCAAAACCAAGACAGATTGTGATACCGATGCAGCTTTCGAATCGTCCACACCTCATAAAATGCGTATTTACTAGCTTTATTTATGGTTAACAAACAACTTGCAGATGCTTTCAGGTATGATCTATCAGAGCAGAAAGGATGAACCCATAGCTATCGGCATCCGCCGGCGATAAAATAACCATGACTGAATTCATTATTTAGAGCTTAAACGTCCTGAACATGAAAAGTTGGGGATGTTTTTTTCCATAGAAACCTCACCAGGAATTCGTCCTGGACAAGGAAAGAACACATTACATTTTTGGACTGGTCTTGATCTGGACTGTTTGGAATGTTTAAATAATTCGTCACAGAAAGAATGTGACATTTTCAGTCATATTTTCTCTGTAAATATTACAGGGACCTCCTAATTGAGCCAATGTCTCCAGACATATGTGATGGGTTCAGTTGTGGAGTTGCATATAATGACAGGGTTGGTTATCTGCCAAACCTGATATAATTGAACCATCTTTAAACCGCATGATATGAAACTATTGAGAACGTTAACAGATGAAACAAAGGCTGTGTTGTTTTTGCCCTTTATATTCATGACCAAAACAGCAGGAGAGTATTCATGGCTAAATCAGACACCGTGGTAGGCGTTTTTCTTGATGCCTTTATAGACACTGATGTGAAATGTACAATCAACCCCATGCTGTTCTGTATTTCTGTTGCTGGTTCCCTTAATATGGCGTGTGTGTGTGTGTGTGTGTGTGAGTGTGTGCACTGCACAAGGGGTCATACATTTGTCACATCCCATCTCTCTCCTCCCTCCAACCCTCCGTTAGCACGTTCTGCTCTTCACACCGAAATGCTGAATCGCCCCGTGTTCTGTGGGAATCTGTGAAAATGTCAACCCTAACGAATGAGCAGTATGCTGCCTTTAAAGGCAGGTTGAAGTATCAATCCCTTTTTTAAGGTGAGCACACCAACAGAACACAAGAGGGTGAAACGTTTTAAAGTGTCTTACAGTTTGAAATGAATCTATGGAATGGAAAGATTTTTCCTTTCCATAGATAAATCCACGAGTTTGACAGCTAATAAAAATGATAAAAACATTGCGCAACCTCTTTTAATGCTGTCGGGCAGGATTCAATTATGTAAACAATCAGGGCATCGTATTATTTCACATGCATTTAATGTCACATTGTAAATGGGAGTTGCAGTACATTGAAAGAAGGTGCTGCAATGTGTTGCAGCGAATGTTGAGCAGGGCTTCCCTGTGCGTCGGCAGCCATGTAGGGAGGCAGGCGTTCTCTCTGTAGTGTTGTCTCTTTGAACCCAGCCCATAAGGTGTACAAGGATCATACGGTTAGCTGGGTTCTGTATGAGAAATACCCTCATGTAAGACTTGCCAAGCCTTCGCTGTGCACATTCACCCTGTAATCCACCAGAGAGAGAGAGAGTGAGACGTAGATAGAGAGATATTAATTCCTGCCCTAGTTTAATCCATGTCATTAGATACGAAATAATGCTATTAGAGATGAACATTCGCAGTTTCCCTTTTAACACCTAATAAGCAATGAATCATTGAAGGTTTCATGTCAAGCTGTTGTGGCTTTTGTGGCATTTTTCTCTCTGCCTTTTAGCATTGCCTTCATCGCTTCCGCTGCTGATTCCAAATTATTTGAAAACAATTATATTTATGATGATGAAAATAAAATATGACTTAGGGAGGCAAGTCTAGGGCAGAGGAAGATAAGGATGTGTCACAAGGGAGGAAGAAAATGGGAAATCTGAACCTACCGACTGTAATTTCGGCGCCTTCTTGTCTATAGCCTCCTAATTAAGAGAACAGAGGGAGAATGCAGATTCGAGGGAGGGCCTGGAGATAGGCCTGTGGCTCTCCAGTCCTCAGAGGAAAAGCTCATCCAGGGACTCCCTGTTCATACAAAACAATGAGGAGGTCCAAATTAATCATCTCAGGGAATGAGACACACAGGCAGCAAATTAGTTCCTCCTAAGGGTCTTTTTATTTTTGTGGTTTCGATAGCGCCGAAGGAGAAATTCTTGTATGTTTGTTTCCTGCAATTTTGCCAATTGGACTAATAAGTTAAATCTCAGAGTCTCACAACCCAGACAGGCTTATCAGTATAACCTTTCGAGGAGTCCAACAAGGAGATTGTTTGCTTTCCTACCAGGTGTTACATTCTGACGGATTGGCAACAGTATCAGCTCACTTCAGACGTTAATCTTTGAACTTGATTTTCATCTGAATAACAGCTATTCAATCACGTGACTTAGTTCTTATTCCCTTACAGACGTGTAATTTTCCCATGTGCGTTCCCAGAATTCAGTGGGACCAAAACGCATGCAATTGGTGAAGTCTTTAGCAAGAACACTTTAAATCCGTTCCGGTATTCGTCCATAGATTATCAGTGTCTGACAGCATCATCGAAGCGACCCTCATCCTACGGACAACATGTCTGCCACCTCCCTCTGTAAGGTCTCAAGAGGAAGTTGTTACAGGAAGTCAACAGTGTGCGAGTGTGTAAAACTTCCCCTCGGCCTGGACAGGGTGGAGTAAATTACAGAGATGGAACAAAAAGTCAACGATGTGTTATCTCAAAGATCAAAAAATGAACAGTGACAGCAAATAAGCAAACAGCCAATAACATATTTTGTAAATAAGGAGAAGACTGAGAGATAAGTGCTGGTGATGATCAATGATGGCAACATTAGCGAGTCAATAAGACATTATGAGTTTATAATTGTGCACATTCGTCATACGCTTGATCTCCTTTTAGAACGTTATCACACTCTCATAATAACAATCAGAGCCTGTCAAACGCAGAAACAAGCACTTTTAATTTAAGGATGAATGGCCCATAATACATCTGAATATCCCTATGAGTCATTTGACCCCGGCCCATGGTGGAAACAAAGCCCAGGGTTAGAAATACTGGAAATATCCTTTAAATGTTCCTCGTAGCTTCAAAGCAACTGTTAAGCTATAAGAATCAGTGGAATGATCAAAGCTGTGCTGTTGGCTGATGCTGGACCGATACATACATCAGTCTCAGCAGGGGGTTCCTGCAAGAGGAAAGTACAATTTACTGACATTTACGCTGCACACAAGTTCACTGAATACTGATATGTGCAGGGCTCACATGTGAGATGATCTGTAGCCTTTTGTCTCACATGTATTTAATTCAGTATACAGTCCAAAGAATATGTGAATAAATATGAGATGCAAATCAAAACAGTCAAACGCTCGGTAACCGAGGGCTGCCAGAGATGATGTAGCATTGTAGTTGAGGATGAACTTCCAGAGATCAAAGGGATGACTCCGCTTTTTATGTATGTTTTATGATACGGAGCATAACTTGTAAACCAGGCAGGTCCTGGAGTACAGAGAGGATGTTGGCCCGGCGGGTCAGGGGAGAGAAATAACACAGAAGGCATGAAACAACCCACAGCGCCTGAAGGCATCGGGCAGCACACGGCGGTAGCTGTTCAAACTAAGCACAACCAAGCGCAACTGTCATGACAAACAAAAGCAGAATGTATTAACATGTAGTAATCTCAATATGCATAATAATAAGCAGGCGGACGCCTGTAGAAACAGCTTGTTAACTGCTGGCAGCGCCCTCTTGTAGACTGTCCATCGTTGACTGCCCCCTCCGTCTGCAGATGCTTCAACAGGGAATTGGAATTAAAGTTTGATTAGCATCAACAAAAAGCAAGCAGGCTACAAACCCAACCAGGTGATGTGTTCTTTCCGTCTATTGATCTTCTTCACTCTGTTTCAGCGCCATCACAGAATCACTGATTAAGTGACATCTCTCTTTCTACTCCTAATCAGATTTAAGGTGCTTCCAGG
This sequence comes from Macroramphosus scolopax, assembly GCA_901007825.1. Lineage (NCBI taxonomy): Eukaryota > Metazoa > Chordata > Actinopteri > Syngnathiformes > Centriscidae > Macroramphosus > Macroramphosus scolopax. The sequence goes on along the minus strand of CAAKHC010002268.1, from coordinate 14,227 downwards.
CAAAAGTAAGCAATAAGCCCCAAGATGCAACAGTTTGCAATTATTTCAAGGAAAACATTGTTGTCAGTAATGAACTTGGGATCGTGGAACAGTCCCCAGGACCAGATGATGAACCCCTGGGGACTTGGTTGATTGTTTTAAAATCAATGGACGGACCTTTCTTGGCACACCAGGTCTGAGAACAGCGAACACACCATAAGGTCTGTTTTAATGGGCCTGGCTATGTTTCTTGACTCTTCCGGCTCTTCACCTTCTCTCCCATTCATTTCAGCGTGTCTTCTATCTCTTTAATATTCTTAATCCACCACCCATCAGAGCTTAGTCCCCCCGCAATATATCAAAATTAACAACAGGATCTGACAACCTCAAACAGTTTGTAAACACGCACCTGCGATGACATTTCATCAGCATTAATACCAATTATAATCAAGGACCTGAACTATCTGTTGTATAACATAAGTACCAGCCATCATGTCCTCAATGGAGCAGTGGGCAGCCACAGTACGGCCCCGTGGGGACCAACTCCATCTCCACTAACTCCAATCTTACATGTCTTTTGATCCACACAAAGGAAGCTCTGCAGCTACTTTACAAGGAAACAGGAGTCAAGCATCATCACCACATGACAGGTTTGTCCTCTTGTGTTGGATCTCTATTACTAGGTTGTGAGTTTTTTCTTTTTTTTTTTCGATCAATTAGCAGGATGTCATAGAAACGACCTCACAGATTTCATTGAAATTTAACTTAAGAAATTATGTTATACACTGACACTTGATAACAACAGTGTCCTTATAACACTTTTAGTAGACTAACTTCAACACCTTTGCTGGCTATAGCGTACCTGCTCATTATTGGACGGATCCAATCACTTTGGTCCCCATAAATAATTTAGACTCAAAGGAGAAAACAGCGTCGGAAAAAAACACAGACAGTTTCCTTTAACTGTGAGGGAGTTAAGGCTGATTCTGTTTGTTTGCACCATCGATCCTTCGACAGTACAAGTAACACGATTCCAAAGACTTTGTGAAATGTAAACATCTATTACAGTCTCCTCTAAAATCATTCCATCATTGCTGATTCTCACAATTAGATAGTTAAAGGATTGTGAAGCTTTGGGGGCATTATGTGCTGTGCTGAGTGCTTTAAGGGGTGTTTTGGCTGTTTTTGTTAATTGGCCTCACTTACCGCGGCTCATTTAGCCACCTCAGTGGAATACCTCCTTCCAAAGCGTCTGTGGCCTGAGCTAAGGTTTATCTATCTGCACAAGTATTTAACTCATACTAGCTTATGTAAATAAAACTCACAACAATCAGATATATGTGCAGGAATGAGGCAATTTCATGCTGTGATTTGTGCGGAGACAGTTCGGTCTGGGGAGCGATACAAGGTCCTAATTCAATCCATCACTTCTTTAAATTCATGCCATGATTCAACGGATGAGTTATACCGGGGAAACAACAACTGGAGTAAAGATGAGTGATGTAACAGTTTGCGTGGGCTTTAATAAACTCATTGATTGGCTCTGTGTTCAAAAGGACAAGCTTCTTCTATCCATCAGGACCGCATCCTTGGAATTCATCTTGTTACCCTGTAGGTTTTCAACCTTGAACATTACTGCTGCTGCTAAACCAATCCTCCTCAGCAAGGTCTCTCTGTGCCTGAACTCTCTAATAGAAGTGAATAGCAAGAGGAGGGATGACCCTCAGGGGCCAACTCAAAGCAATTCTTTTGCAAGAAGATTGAGGACCTGTGTGGGCGTAGAGGCAGTGCATGATCATCTCCAGAAGGGGAGATGGATAATGTTCAGGTGCCAAATAAAAGGTCGAACTATGGCAATTTTTTACAAATGTGGCTTGGCTTACAGTGTCATGATAAGCATCCCTAACTCTGGACATGCACGGGGCACTGGAGTATTTACCTCAGCAAGTGACCTAAAGTAGTCGCAGGTACTCTCTTTTTGATCATGTAATATATACGGCCTGCAGAGGAGTGATGAAGCAATGAAAAGCAGAGATAGTGAAATTATTCAATTTCTTTTTTTAAAGGGGCAATAATTAACGGACATGAAGTGCATTATACAACTGTGTTTTTACAAGACCTATAAAATACGCAGTACATTCCTCAGATCGTCTCTCTCTCTCTCTCAAACGAGTCCATTTCTATGTGTATGTGGAAAGCAATCTCATCTAGGATTGTTATTCAGGGTAGTTGTGCTGACCAGTGAATGAAATGAACCGACTCAAAGTCAGTAGCTATTTCCTATTGTGTTCGTGGATCGGATATATAGAATAGCACAATGGACTATGCCGCTTATCATCTCAAGGTCATGGTTTTTCTTCTACTGACTGGTTCACCCACCTTTAAAAAAAAAAGTACAGGACAAGGAAAATGAATAAATGTTCCCACTCCGATAGGACAACAATTCCCGTGGTTATTCAGAGAGTGTTTGTGAGTTTACCTCTGCAGCTCCTAGTTTGTGCCCCTTGCTGTGTGTGAGACAGCATGAGGTATTTGAGATGTGGTTTGGGACCATAACAACTTTTGGCAAAAGCACATATTGATGGAAAGTTTGAGGGCGAAGAGGAAAACCGGGACGACAAAACAGAAAACAATGCAGTTTGGGAGATCGTCTAACCACACAGCTACGCACACACATACAGAAACACACGTTGTGTTTATCAGACTGAAGCAGACGAGAAAACACATTCAGATATGATCCCATAGCAGAAGCACAGGTACAGACGTTGGCCTATAGATCTGGGGAACACGTAGAACAACCTCTCTAATGTCCGGGGAAAGAAATCGCTCTTCAACAGCCAGCCGAGTTCAGTTCACACAGAAAGCAGCTCACAGGTCTGCATGAAGAAAACATCACAACCGCAGTTCAATTAGCCATCTGCTCACAGACAAAAACACTTAAAGGCCAGCAGAAATCTTGTCAAGGTTAGGCGTTTATGCAAAGCAGCCCTGAAAGGTGGCTTTTAGAGTGTTTATTCTAACGCTAAATGCATCCTTTGAAGGGTGTTTAAGTGTGAGTCGTTTTGCGTAAGCAGGTTCTGGCAGTTCTGCGGGCGAGAGAGGAGGTCCTGCCAGCATGAACAGGCTTCATTAGGGATGCCGAACACATTTCTAACCAAAACCGGTGGGGCGAACGCTTTGAAATAACGCAGTGGTGATCATTTAGAGCGCCGCTCCCTCCGCCAGCGAGTTATTATAAATGCGGCTCGCTGTGTTGTATGTGTGCAGCCAGTGATTGGTCACTTGTCAAACGCTGCTGGAAAGTCAGAGCTGCACCAAAATGTACTCAACCGCTCACAATGCCAGTTTTCCCTGGTAAACCTCACTTCTCTCAATCGCTCTTCACATTGTGGAGAATACAGCCGGCTTTCTGCCAAAGTTGTGCTTTATTTTATGTTTCTGCTGACGGAGAGAAAGAGAGGGATGAAGAACAAGAGGCTTCAGGCCGAGGTGTGTTATGTAGCGTGTGTGTGTGTGTGTGTGTGTGTGTGTGCAAGCGGCGTACTGCTGAGTGTGTTACTGGGTATTCTTTTTCCTGCGCATCATGCAGTTTGCTGCCAAGACTCAGAGGTTTTGATAGGAACGCCAGGCCAAATTATGCATGCACTCCCTTTTTATGATGACTAGAAAACTCATTCTGTTTGTATCTCTTGTCTCTGTCTCTCTGTCCTGTACATACGCTTACAGTATGGGTTTGATGGGGCATGTTTCTGCTTACATAGCCCACTTCAAGTGTGCATGGCTAAAAAAAAACAAAGTCCAACCGGCTCATTGATCTTCGTTTCTCATGCAGAGGTTAGATGCAGATGATGGCGGTGGATGAAGAATGTGAATCCCATTATAGATCCTCCTCTTGTTGAAGCTCTTCTTCTGTTTGTCTCACAGGCCGATATTGATCTGGGACCCAAAGACGAGGAATACATCTTAAAACAAAATGCACATATAAAAAAAAAAATTGTTCCAACAATTCAACACAAAAACAAACTGTAACTTTCCCTTGAAAATGCAATAAAAGGTCATTTCTAAGGAAAAAAAAATGTAATTTCTAAGATGAATGTCTTCATCTCTTAGCATCCTTAGCTCGAGGAAAGGTGGAAGAACCACAGAAGTAATAGTTTCTGCTGCGACAACTTCGAAACAACGTCTTCACAACATAAACCCCTAACGGACTACATTGATGGATTCACATTTGATTACATTTTGTCAGAGTAGAATCCCACTGTAGAAGCCGGCAGCCATCAGTGACTAAATGCAGCAATGCTTCTGTTTCTATGGCTTCGCAGCAGCACTGCCAGCTGGAGGAAGAATGACAGCTCCTGAAAGTTTGTGCTTCCCTGCTGGGAGTTGCAATTTAGCTCTGCAGCATCAGCAGCATGTATCTTACTAAGTTGTGTGATGTCAGAGGCTGTGCTCTTTGACTAATGACGGAACCTATATAGAATTATCACCTGACTCCGAAGCTCCTCGAAGCTTTACAGAGTTTTATAGCGACTCTAAACTCGTTGATCATGTCGGCATTCTACATTTCTGCAAACCAAGCACACATATATAATATGTTGCATATCGAGGTTTGAGAAGAGCAAAGGCATCGATGTTATGACGAGCATAGTGAGGAACTATTAATCCAGACACAATTAGTAGTCCGTCATGTGGCGAGTTGTGGGTTTTGCATGTGTGCGCGCATGATTATGCTGTGTGAGAACATTTCACTGCTTCTCCCCCATTTGGTCTCATCCCACTGTGACTTCCATCTGTGGAGATGATTAAGAGAACAGACTCTGTGAATCTACTGCCATTTGCACTCTGTGTGATATCTCACGCTGGTGTTAAAGGCCAGATTTTAAATATGCACGGTTTGCATAATTTCCTGCGGAATCGCCTCACCGGTCAGGATTCACATGACGGGAGCGACTTTCTTCAAATATCAGACAAAAATAATTAACTTAAATTCAACCTGGCTTTGGTCCATGCAACTGTAAATGTATTCACAAGTATTGGCATTCATCGTCTGCTTATTGGCTGTAGAGAGAAAGCAGATCTAACATGGGCAGCACCATTAAAATGTCTTCTTCTTCCCAACGCATATAGTTTGTTGGTTGTAGTTGCTCACATCTTAGACACCAATTCAACATGCCAGTCGTCATAAGAGTGACGGGACACTTCCAGTAATAAAACTTAACTGTGCCTTTGACTCATCCGCCCTCGTGAACTCCAAGCCTGCAGATCGTAACGGAGGTCACCTGTGACGGGCCGAGCTGAGATAATCCTCATGACATCATCACACTTATTAAACCCGCTATCACGATAGTAAAATAATCTTAATGTGTTGTCTGTGTGTTTCTCCATTTCTACTTAATACCCAGACAACCGAGAAAGATTCTGACGTGAGCACACTTTATTTTCTTCCTTTAAACAAGAGACATTTCAATTCAGAGTAGGCACCAGACGGCATCAAATCGATGATGAATCGATTTAATACCGGTAAAATCCAAACCTAAATGACAGGTTGTTGTGAAATAATGTGCAGCTCTTGTCACTTTGCCTTTGTTTTGGCTACAGCTGCTTTATTCAACAGACGTTTCAAAAATGCAGAAGCACGACTAAGCATCACTAATGTCCTTCTAATACACAGTGGCGAATAATAACTGGAAATAAATAGGATATATAAAACATTTAGCCCAAGCTCAAGGTAGTTTACTATTACTGTTCTGAGTCTAGCGGCTGAATGTGACCTGAATGTGCTATATTATGCTTCTGCTTATACATTCCACATGCTGGTTTGTCCAGATTAACGATGCATAGAGACGCTGCATGTGCCATTCCTTTCTCAGACAGAAGCCCCGGTCCTCTGATCGCTTTATTTTAACATCTGCAAGATATTGGATGTGCTAATATTAAACACAAAGTCTGTGCGTATTGGGGTTCATTATATAAAAGCTGTACATCTGTTTCTTCTCGCTGTTCTGAGTCCTCGGGCTGTGATCGGCAGGGCCGTCCACACTCTGCCAGAGTCATTATAACTAATGAGATAGTACGGTGGAGTCATGCTGCCAGATAATGTCCATCATTTTTAAACTCACTGACATTTTTTAAAACAAGAAATAGATGTAAAAAATTACAAAAGGACCAAATCATACATTACTCACATTTATAAGAATTGAATCCAGTCTTTAAACCTCACCATGATCATCCCTTTGCTAAGCATGAAGACAGACTGGATTTCTGGTTATAGAAGTTACATTAAATTGGTCCCCGGTGTGTTTCAAAGAACTCGGCTCCGAGGGCATTCTCCGCTATCACCTTCTTAAGATGAACTACACAGAGTTGAGATTGTGTTCTGCTTTCGGCTTAATGAAATGACTTCTCCTTACAGTACACAATCATTGTGTTAGAATGTATCTCTGGCAGACCGCTGGTGCTCTCCGGGTCTCATCACATCATCTTTTATTATGTATTTATCCTCACAGCGTCACGTGCTATTAGCACAATGGCCTACACATAATTAGATTTATTTCCATGTATAAACGCTTACACAACTCGCCGTTCATCATCCCTGGATTATTCAGACACATAAGAGGGTGGCACAGTGAGGGATGGAGAATCAACCAGTCCAACTAACGTGTGTCCCTGAGACATCTTCTTCTTACGTAGCCGCCAACTGGCTTCACAGAACATACAGAGGTTGTTAATGCTAATTAAATGCTGATCCCCAAATTGACCACATGCATCTGCTCGGAATATATTATGTGCATTTTAAATTTGGTGCACCACGAAATGTATGTCTTGTTCAGCTGTGTAAAACACAACAATGCCCCACAAAGAGCCTCCCACCAGCATGATAATAAACTCTCTGTCCTCCGGCACTCTGTTTGTCTGTTTTCTTCAGTGTGGAGTACAGTGAGAGATCACAGGCCTTTGGTTACAACCAGGTTAAAGCCAATGTATCCCTTGCCCTTCCCCCCTGCTCCGACATCCTCCATCTCCCTGCCATACAAGAGGATTTCTACTTATTACACACATCTCCCCGATCACTGACAGGCGTTTTGACACTTCGCACTAAAAATATACTAAGAGCAATAAATCTGTAAGGGAGGCAGCACCTATGCTCTCATCTTGAGAGCCCAGAAGTCCTTTTTTAAGTGGTCTTAAAGCATGAGCTCTTTCAGAAAACTGTGCAAGCCTGCAAGATAACTAAAACCTCTAGAAGCTTTGAGGAAATGGTAGCAGGCGCTGATTATTAAGGGTGCAAATAGGGTGCAGCTCTGCAAGTTCATAGCTGAGAACATTTTAGTTCCTCCATAACTTATGCACAAACATTACCAGCTCCCTTCACTCCCCGATATCAATTACTGCACTGTAATATCTTTGCACGTATATCTGCACTTCCATTTTCTCTAATCTAGCTGTAAGGCCCACGTGTCACAGAAGCTACAGCTGCTGGATATGCATGCTGTAAAAACTGGGTTTTCACGTCTGATCTGGTACTTAAAATCGGCTGGTGCTGCATGAAAATAGGGCTTAACCACATTGCCTTGCTCTGCTTCAATCAGGCTGCTGTTGCACAGAACAGGATTACTCCTCTTTCTATGTGCACCAGAACAATTGCACTATATTTAGAGATAAGGGGGTGTGATGGAGCAAGTTTGTGCTATTATACGGCGATGCTTTACATGTATAGATACGTGCACAGATGTGCAACATCTGAATACAGCAGTTCAACGCTCATTCCGAATCATTACCAACATTCCTATCATCCCTAGAGTCAAAACTGAAATGCACCATCCAAAGGATTACAATAATTCACATTAGTATTAATATATTTTCTGAATCAAATAAATGTGCTAAACACACAGCTTGAACTCTTCAGCTCATTAAACACATCATCAAATGTGCATTAGATCATGGCATATTAAACCAGCGCTTGATTGGCAATCGTTGTTATTAAAAGCTAATTCAGCATTCGCATGCACATTGAATTGGAAGCCGCACGCATTCAGACTGTCCTTGCCTAGGTTTGAAAGCGAATGTAATTCCCGACAAAGATACCGCCTCATAGCAATGGTGGCAGCCTAGACGAAGTGATTACGTTTTGTCAAGCTATTCATCCACCTGTTCATGGACTGTTTGCCCTGGTGGATTTGTTTTCTTCTCATATTTTCCAATGAATTCATTCTGCTCTGAAAAGGACAACTATGATCAGCATTATCGAATATAATTAAAAATGTCATCGAGATAATGATCTCAAAAAAAGAGTCCTCGAGGGCGGTTGCATTGTGAATGTCATACAGTGTCCACATTGACACAGCTGTTAGATTCATGCCGAGCCTATAGCTATAGGAGGTGTTTTGTATGAAAGGTTTTTAAGCACGCACATACCAGCAGAGTTATGTAATCTTCCACTCTAAGTCGTACCTTACTACAGAAAGTTATCCGCTCGACAGTTCCTAGTCCAATAGGAATCTGCTTGGCATGAATATGCAAGGCAACCACTGCTCTAGATAACCGGATACCTGTGAGCATTGAGTAGCTCTTGTTTGAAGACTAATGATAATGTGGCACTCCCCGCTGGGAAAATCTGTTTCTGCACGGCTCCACCTCTAGGGAGCCGAGCGCACATCGCTGTGTATAGATCATCACCTGTGTACCTTGTTAGGATTGCAGAATAGAATATTTTTTTTGACCTGTCCACTTTGTTGTCTCCTTCTGGGACTTCTTTAGGCTTAAAAAAAAAAAAAAAAGCCATTTAAGCTCACTGGGCTTAATCCCCCTGAGCAACTTAATTTTCCATCTTAAAACTCCTCTCTCCTTATTCCTCTGTCTTCAGTCAGTTGTGTCTCACTGAAAGGGACCTCGGGTGGTGCTGTTGTCCTGACAACCAATAAGGGGAGCATCACAGTCAGACGGTTGGATGAGGGAGAGGGAGAGAGAGAGGGAGAGAGAGAGAGAGAGAGAGAGAGAGAGAGAGAGAGAGAGAGAGAGAGAGAGAGAGAGAGAGAGAGAGAGAGAGAGGGGGTAATCTTCACACACTTTGAACAGACACATGCCTCCCTCCACCGTCGTTGCTGGCTGTGCCGTCCCTTTACGCGAGAGCATTACGCGTCAGTGGACTATAGTGCGAGGACCCCGCGCAACACAGCACGCCCCCAAGTATTTTAGGAAACCTGATTCATCCACCCATTCAGGACTGCTTTGGACCTTAAAGCATCCCGCGTTTTCTGAAAAAGTCTGGACAATTGCTCTCCTTCCTCCCCCCCTTTTACCCTTGGATCTACATCCCGAAAAAAAGCGCGCTCCTGAGCTTTAACATGCAAGTCGGACGTAAATCGTGCTGGAGGCAATTGCAGGCTTCTTTTTTCAGACTGCTATGTCTTATTCCCACAGGATTCCCTGTCCGGAGTGTGGATATGCAGCGGGCCACCGACAACATCACGGTCCGCCAGGGCGACACAGCGGTCATAAGGTAAGACTCATCTTCCAACTTTCTCTCGTCTCCCTCCGGATGCGCAGCAGCATCCGGTTACAGCAGCATCCAGGTGGCCGCTTGATGCTTCATTCCCAATGTCGCTGCGATACTTGAAGGCGATGTTGTCATGATTTCACAGCGGATAAGTTAGACTGTTTGGATGTGAAGGATTCCAACTTTTACCGCACCGATCACCCCGACAATGATTTTCATATCGGTAATGTCATACAGGACTGTTTATCCGTGAAGTAACGATCGATCAACATCTTTTATGTGGACCTCAGTATAGTTTTGCAGCTGTGTGAAACCTCGCTGGCAGCCTCTCACATGTCGCAGAGGACTGAAGCTCTGTGGCCACTGAGGCTGCTCTCACTTCATTCAAGAGCTTCTTGATAAGCGAGGTGCGTCACGATGTCCTGAGGTTTGTGTTTGGATTAATGGCAAGGAACGGGATTCCCGGCACAGATTAGAGGATGATCCGAGCAGACAGTCACCTGTGTAGTCTATTTAACAACACCTGCAGGCGATTCTTTGCAACCAGTAAGAAAAATAGAGTTGTTTTTCCCTTCTGGCAGCGACTCTCCCGTTAGACGACAGGCTGAACATATGGCCAAACTCTATCTGGCTTCATTAACATGCTGCACATCTATTTTGCAGCCCCGTGGATGTAACACTCCAGACTCCAAATCCACATTTGTTTTTTTTTTACATGAATCAGTTTTGTCTGTAATACCACCGTGCCCCCACTTAATCACCTCCTAGACAATGCAAGCTGTCAACTCTGTGCTATTGTGATACTGCTGGGCAGATGTCACGGGTCACGTGGTCTGAGCCATGTGTTTGGGGCAGGCTATGTATGCAAGGGGATTTAGATGTGGTGATTTTTGTAAATGTGACCAGATGGACACTGGTAATACATTTGGATAAATCAAAGTGACAAACGCCACCCTCTTTAAGGGGAGAGACCCTGAACTATGCATTCACTCTGTTACTGTTGTGACCAAATGTCCCAACACAAGACGGACAGAGGGTTTCGTGTGTATCACTTGACAACTTTATTAATTCAAATAGCAGCAGAATAAAGTCTACAAAACGTAGCCACGCTTATTGACCGGGGGGGGCAATAACAACATTTTAAGCATAAACATCACACTGATAAAACTATAATAAACACTGCAAAACGGTGAAGATAAACTGCAACTTAAATTGCGCGCACACCATTGAAATTAAACACTGTTAAAACACCGCACACTTAAAGTCGGGAAGGGACAAACAGTGTTATAAATGTTAAGGTACAATTACTGAGGACTTATAAGAGCTGGACCAAAAGTGAGGCACGTGAGTGCAGCAGCTATAAACTACCATAAACAACAATAAACTGAAATGTAGGAAAAGAGCAGCGGCGCCTCTGCTGACCATGATCCCGTGTGTCACCAGTTCAGCCTACAATATACAACAAAAAAACAGCAATTAATCACTGAGCACCCATCATCATCACAGTATAATATACTGACAAGCCCAACGTCCTACCTCCTAGGCCCGAGGCACCTGTGCCTAGGAGGTAGGAGTCAGGTAGGTGGCAAAGTCAATGGCTAGCAATTCCAATGGTTTGGAGGCCATTAAGTGTCCCATAAAGGTTCTGACTGATGGCCATACTGCTTTGGCAATGACACAGCGTTCACACTCCTTACACCACTGGTCAATGTCCAAGCGCATGTTGGGCCAGTAACACCTCTCACGGACAAGCGCTGTTGTCCTATCTGCCCCCTGGTGGCCATGGTTGTCATGTAGACTGGTCAGTATCTCAGTATGTGGTGCTTTTGGTAACAGCAGCTGGTGCGCTGCCTTTCGGCCCGGGGCATCTGTACATCTCGATGCAGCACACTGTCCTTCTCTCTTATTCTCCTCCACTGCAAGCTCCAGCACCTGGTCAGATTCCCTTGACCGCTCTACTTTGTTTGGAGGGCGCCCTCTCCTCCAGTAGGTAAGGAATGGTTTAATCACTGGGTCAGTGGCTTGCAGGGGCCTGCAGGTCAGCCTTCTCCTGCACTGGAGCTGCATCCACGGTCCATGGTATGGACAGTAAGCCGTGGTTGCTCCCTCCGGGCACTGTATGGAGCTATTGGCCACCTGTGGGGGGACGGAGAAGCCAGGCCCACAGGGAGAGACTGGGGCACTGGGGTGTTTGGCTGGCGGGGAAGGGCATCGTCATTGCCATTGACTATGCCGGGGCAGTACTTAATGTCAAAGGTGAACTAGCCAACTGGGATGCCCACCGTTGTTCTACAGCTGCCAATTTAGCCGTCTGGAGATAGCTCATGGGGTTGTTATCGTGTATACAGTAAAAGTCGTCCCTAGGAGGTATTCTCTGAACTTCTCGGTGATGGCCATCTTGGCCTGTGGCCTGCGTGCGCCATCCTGTTCTTGGGAGAGCGCTGCACCAAGGCCCTGATGGCTGGCCAGAACCCTGGACAGGGGCAGTGACCGACTTGTTCTTTAGTGTCTGGAATGCCTGTTCACAGTGTTCACTCCAATGTCCTCCCAACTTGGCACTTACCCTCGGCCGTGGTTTCTTAACGAGGCTGTGCTGACATGGACTGAATGAATACAACCTGCCTGTCCGGGTCCTCAAACTGCTCCTCCACCTGCACTGACACACCACTGGTCTTCCTCTCCAACATTTACAATGGGGATGCTGACAGTCCCCCTGGAAACAGCGAGGAGGGCACTGGAAATCAGCAGGTTTACAGGGAGGTGACCTTTTCCATAGGGCAGGGGCTCCAGCATTACACTGTCCAGTGCCGGACCGGGGCCTTGGTTACTTGTGGCCTGGACAAACTTTAGGGAGCCTGCTGGCATGCGGAGTGCCGGACCTGGCAGTGCCACCACTTCCCCCACACAGCCAGTCTGTGGGAGGTGTTCCAGTTGTTGGCACTCTGACAATGCACACACCCATTCCTTCCCAGCTCGTTGGACTAGAGGAGAAGAGAAGAGGTTGTTACCATGTTCCCTGAATGATATAGAATAGCAACCACTGATAAGGTTCATTCCCAGCAGGCCAGCCACAGCAGTTTTTTGACACTTGGAAACTGGGTCAGGAGGGTCTTTCCAGACTGTAAAGGATGCTCACGCACTCCCAAACCTGGAAGAGACATTCACAACACTTACTGGATCCAAATGGTTTTCAGTTCTCGACTTAAAATCTGGCTACTACCAGATCGAGGTTGAAGAGTCAGACAAAGCCAAAGTCTGTTCCATGGGATTCTGGGAGTTTAACCGTATGGCCCAAGGCATTACAAATGCTCCAAGTACATTCCAACGTCTGATGAAAAAATGTATGGGTGATATGATCCTGAAAGAAGTGATTGTATTCCTTGATGACATCATTGTTTTCTCCAAGATGTTGGAAGAGCGCGAGACGAGGCTGATGCAAGTTCTAAAACGCCTGAAGGAATACGGCTTGAAACTCTCCCTCGAGAAATGCAAATTCTTTCAGACATCAGTCAAGTAGCTCGGACATGTCAGTTGAGACCGACCCTGAAAAAATGAGAGCCCTGAAAACCTGGCCAACGCCCCAAACGTTGAAAGAATTAAGCATGAGTCTACTCTCCGGTCACAGCCAAGACAGGACAAGCTTTAGTTTAGCAGAAACTTACATTCAACCCTTGTAAGTTCAAAACTGAAAAAAAAAATCAACTGAATTTCAAAGAGATAAGACCACATAGGAGTTTATTCAAGAAATGAAGACAGAGTGAAAAGCACCAATAGTGCCTCAGATATTTCCACAGTCTCGACTTCTTCTCCTTCTTCTCCTTATCGTTCATGGCGAGGATGACCATCAGTTTCCTGAAGATGTTGATGAACTGTTCCACACAGTGCCAGACATAGTCCTTGTCTCCGTTCTCTGCTTTATCAATGATGAGCTGAGTGTCAAACAGCAGGAAGCTGCACATAATGAGCAGCCCGAGGTACATGTGAGGCCAGGTAGGAGCATGGGCTGACCAGGGTCTGGGTCCGGTCCGGCACTCTCTGACTCTTTCTAAAGTGCATATATATGGTTTCTGGTTCCCACCAGTCCTGGTGCACAGCACCACCAGAAAACCTGGAATAGTAATAATAATTCATAAAACAAACAAATAAAGAATAACCCGCATTGTCACATACCTGCGAGCGGGACCAAACACACACACACACACACACACACACACACACACACACACACACACACACACACACACACACACACACACACACACACACACACAGACAACATGGCGTCTGACCCGCCCGTCCTGACAGAGCAGGGGGAGCTGCAGAGAAGAGCCAATCAGGTCACAGATGAGGTACACTTGTTTTTTTTTAGAAATTCTAAATATTAATGTCATGATGAAATATTAAAACCCTCTTTGAGGTGCTGGTGGTCGGCTCAACCCGACGTGAGGAAACTTTGACTTTAAATAAACTCATGTAACATTAAATAAAATGTCTTCAACACAAACTTTGTCCACCAGACAAACAAATGTAACAATGTCTCAAAGAAACACAAACGCAACACACACTGAGGACACTGGTGACGGAGGAGTGGCAGCTGGATGAGCTTCTCTTTAAGGACACCTGGCTCACCTGGTTGCTGTGGAAACCACTGGTCTCCCATTGCAGCTGTTGTCAGAAGAACATGAGTTCAGATGAGCTCACACACACACACACACACACACACACACACACACACACACACACACGCACACA
>CAAKHC010002267.1:160068-179277 GCA_901007825.1 Macroramphosus scolopax | reverse complement strand
CTGTTTCTGATTCATCGCTCTTGGAGGCCCTCTGGTGGCAACAGGGTTCCTGAGCTAACTTTTTATGCTTTGTGTTGGCCTTGTGAGCACCTTTGTCTTTCTCTTTGATGATCATTCCATGAATGTTTGTATGTAAATGTCTTAGTAGTTGTCTAACTACTGCATTTTGTGTGCAGACAGCGGGGAGGTCCGATGCAGGGAACTCCAAAGAAGGTGTGAGGAGCTTGAGGCTCAGCTGAAGAAGAAGGAAGAGGAGAACACAGAGCTGCTCAGGGACCTGGAGCAGAAGAATGCCATGATCTTTGTCCTAGAAAACACCATAAAAGAGAGGGAGAAGAAGTACCTGGAGGAGCTCAAGATGAAGAGCCACAAGCTAGCTGTTTTGTCTGGGGAGCTGGAGCAGAGAGCCAGTACAATTGCTTATCTTACCTCACAGCTTCACGCGACCAAGAAGAAGCTGTTAGCTGGCAGCTCCTCTGAGGCCAGCCCAAATGTCAGCCCAGTCACCTCATACAAGCCTACGCCACCACCACCTAAGGACAGGCAACCTGAAACCCCACGGCGCCGCATGAAGAAGAGCCTCTCCCAGCCTCTTCACCCGGAGATGACAGAAGTTTACCGGCTTGGCCCAGATGGTAGGCGTCTGGTCCTGCGGGAGACTGTGGACGCCATGCCCGACCCCACACCCTTCCTTCAGGCTGGGAGAGAGTCTCCCGAGCTGCAGGTAGTGAGGGAGCGGCCTGCTGTTATTCCTCCTATTGCCTCTGAACGTTCCCATGGTGCTCCTCTAGGTGCTACGTCCAGCCCTCGTCACAGCCCTGCTCGGGAACGCCAGTACAGGGCTCATGTAGGTGTGGCCCACCGCATCCCCCATGGCACCCCTACCATGGCCCCACCGCAGGCAGAGCTGGAAACACTGGCAGTGGACCAGGTCAATGAAGAAAAGGTTGTGAGGAAGCGTTCTGGGGCCGATAGGACAGTTTAATACTGCAAACACACACATGCACAAAATGCACACACGTAACTGCTGTATACATAATCATGCACTAAACTGCAAGAGCAGGAAGGAGCCTGACCCACTGTGTAGCCTGCTTTTTACGCAACACTGCAATGTGAAAAGAAATTAGCATTTTGTTTATGGTATTCCATAAAAACCTTTTTTATGTAAAGTTGAAAATGTCTACTACAGCATGCCAAATGTTTCTTATTTACAACCTAAGGAGATCTTGTATTGTACTCACATAATTTACTTTATTTTGACTTTCACGTCCTTCTGTTATAAGTGATGCTTACAACAAATCCTCAGCCAAATATCTACATCAGTGCCTGCTCGGGTTCAACCATACACAACCTGTGTAGTGTAGTCATGGCTAATAGTTAACTCGTTATCTCTATCTGCTCCATCTTTCAATAACAGTCTGGTGTGACAACATATATAACAAGATGTCTGCATCTGCATAGGATAGAATTAAAATGATTAATGTAATACTCCTCGAATGTCTTTCATCTTCCTGCGATATCAGTATAATGTTACTATTGGTACGAGCTGCTTAAACAAGGTGAAAGCTGTCATTTACATTTCTTTTCTGTGACTGATGCATTTATTTTTAAATGCAGCGTCGGTAAACTGGCATATATTTGTGCGCAAGGGGTTGTGTATGTCTAAGAGAGAAATGACTAAAGCCAGCTGCGAGAATTAAGTTTGGGCTTTAACAGTATCCATTGATGTTATTTGTGATACAAGGGCATTTTTAAAAACACTGCTGTAATAGGTTTTTGTGCTATATTTAACTGTACTTTATAAAGCCTGTACATTTGTAAGGAATTCTTTTTTAATTTATTGTTTAATACGGAACACAAAAGAGAATACAACACCTCAGTTATTGAAAGTAGTTAGTACAGCTCCAACATGACGGTAATTATTATCACTTTATATCCTGCTTTTCACAGTAACATCACTTGTCCTTGAAGTATATAAATCAATACAATAAAGCAATGCTTTTTGATTGACTACTTGGTTTCAATTTCAACAGGATGTGGCAACAACGTGTCTTATTAATGCTCTATAATCGTCCGGAACAGTTTAAATGCTCTTTAACACAGAGTATTCAAGACAAATTTACTGAAGACATGAACACTAGGCTTCTAAAAAGTATTCATACAGCTATCTTATATGCCCCTTGAAACTTAAAAATGTTCACCTGGGTTGAGGTCCGGTGACTGCAACGGCCTGAAGGGAGTACGGTATTTATTGTAGGGCTGTAGTATTATACGGTGTTAGTCAAATCTATGTGTAGCTAATAAATTGATATCTTATGCACAAAGAAGACATTGTCACAAGGAGTTTGACTTATGTATACAATATGTATTATACAAGTGCACTTCATATTAGTTTTATACTGTGGTGGTTCTAAGAGGTGCTAACACTAATTCTACCCTGGGGAACCACATCGAGGCCCTTGAGTCACCCAGGTTTTTCCAGGTTGTTCCTGTAGTAGATATATGCTCAAATAATATAAATGTTACGCCGACATACAAACCAAATACTGCAGGCGGACTGCAACAAGTCATCATACACAAAGAGTCAAAGACTGAAAGAGGGTCATTTCTCCTCCGGTGCTCTTAAAAGTGATCTATATACAAATACCACTTCAGAAATGTTTAAAATACATTTTATTTAAGAAAATATTTGGTTACACTCA
The DNA here is from genome assembly GCA_901007825.1 of Macroramphosus scolopax. Classification (NCBI taxonomy): domain Eukaryota; kingdom Metazoa; phylum Chordata; class Actinopteri; order Syngnathiformes; family Centriscidae; genus Macroramphosus; species Macroramphosus scolopax. The sequence goes on along the minus strand of CAAKHC010002267.1, from coordinate 176,575 downwards.
GTAAAGGTACACTTTGTAGTTCCACATGTCAGACCAGGCCTATATTTGTTTGTAATAAATCATTTGGCAACTGTAATTTAGTTCCACATAGAAGGCCACTTAACACCACACAGGACTGCCAATAGGGGACTTACAAACATCAGTAAAAACAAAGAACATACTTTTTCTCTTACTCTCAAAAGATCCTACTACATTAAAAGCATTCTTAGTGGGGAAATACCAAGCACAATATATATCAGACACTTAGAATAGTCACTTGTGACTCAAGAACTGTCAACTTTTTTTGGCACTCAACAATAAAAGCTTCTATGAAAGAAGTAAAGTGCCTTGTTTTCATCCTGATGTACACTTCTGTACCTACAATTATTCCATGAAGTCTAGCAGACAGAAAATCGAGATACAGTTTTGTTTATATGTTGCTGCAGAGCTTCAAACTTGCATGTTTTGCCAGACCCATCACTGTGCCGGCTCCAATCTCTTGGCTGGCGATGTCGTTTTCTTGTATTGAAAGCCTAGACAGAAAGTAAACGTATGTAACATCACATCATCATTACAATAAAAATCAGGGTAAGAAGAAAGCAAACCTGAATCTGTGAGAGTTAACCTATTCAATTCTTCCTCCAGCTGCTCATCGGTAACATTCAGCTGACTTTGAGGCACAGTGGGCAGCAAATCGAGGAAGTCATTACCTGGGAGATTCGACTCCCAGGCGGGTTGTTTTGGAGTTACAGCGTTTGGCTTGGATTCGTCCATTAATGATTTGAGTTCTTCCTCAAACTCATCCAAGTCTTCATCTACAAAAAAACAAGACAAATTTAGATTTTTTTTAATATGTACACATACTGTATTTTTTAACATATTGTTCTTGACAGAAAGCCGTACCTGCACCAGTCACACCGCCAGATAAAGTTTGGTTCACCTCATCTTGAGTGTCACATAACTGGTTAAAAGATAGAAAAGATTCATTCATTAATCTAGAATGTCAAACCTAATTAAAATCTTAAAATACAGAAATAAAAGGCTTTCAAATAAATGCTGACCTCCTGGATTTGATCAACAAGGTTCTCGGCATGTTCCACAGTCACGTCCTTAACAGAGAGTTTCAGGGCAGCAACTCCAGCCTGATATGCCTGCACGACCTACAGAAAACACACATACAGTACTAATGCTGCGACCAGGGGACTGTTCTACAAGTTTAACATGTCCAGGTTATCTTAAAACAGAACCGCATCTTGCATTAGGTAAGCCAGGTCGACCCAGGTTATCAACTGGTTGGATCAACTCGGGTTTTCCATTAGCAACATGTTCATGTAAAAGGGGATGTGTTGGCTGCAGATAACCAATCATAAACATCACTTGGTGTGAAAAAAATCATAATCCTTAATATATATGAGGACTTCAAATCCATGATACAGGCTAAAAGCCACACAGTTGCTGCAGCTCAAGCCAGAAAGGACAGCTGGCCAAAACACAGCTGGCGTGTGTGAATGTTTAAGTTAATAGGCTTATCAATCACTGCCCCATCATTAAGGCACGACAACATCTGACTATCTGTGATCCGATGTCCCCGGGATCATCCAGGAATGGTGACGCAGGGCTTAAAGAAGGAAAATGTTTTGGCATTTCCAGGTGACTTTGTTGTACAATTTTTGAGAAATTAAATGTGCAAGAAGCTAATTTTCCCTTCAAAGATTTCATAACGGAACAGAAATACAATGAAGGTTTCATATCACCTAATAAGATGTAATTACGATGTAATTTCTCCATAAAACTGTACAGTAAAAACATATGATCATTTGCATGATCATAGCCAAGGTCATTCTGGACAAGGTTAGGGTTGGGGGAAGTTCAGTTAACCATTGAAGTAGCCTGGTAATTGTATCCAAGTCCTAGCACAGCTTTTATAAGTTATAATCTTTTGTCTCAAACATAACCTGCTCAAGACCAGGTTAAGTGAGCAGAATTAATTACCATGGACACTGAATACCCAGGGTTTAACCCCAAGTTAACTTGCTCACCCACAAATTCTTCCTCATAGATGAATGAAAAGTGTTGATGTCATTCTGCCGCTTACCATCTTATCAGTCTGTGACTGGGCTATTCTGTCCAGGATTCCTCTGATGGACTCCAGCTGGGAAAACAAGTTGTCACTTCTCTTCTCTACCCTCTTTCTGCCTCTCAAACACCTCAGTGCCTGTTGAATAGTAGGGGGAATATAACCAACGATTACCAAGTTATGAAGGATAATAAAATGTGTCTTTAAAGTTTAATATAAGCAGTCACCTGAGTTTTCTTCCCATCCCGAAGCAGAACTCTTGCCTCCTCTCTGCACCTGTGCATAGATAATGCAACGCAGCTTTATCAACTATCACAAAGTATGTCCCTGGACCCTGACAAAGCAGTCCAGCCGGACCAATTGTTGTTGCAACCACTAAGCTACCAGTAGTTATAAGAACAGAAACAATTTAATATTGATTTAGCAACATACCCCAAAAATCAAACTCTAAAATAATGATGAATTCCCTTTTAATATGACCTTTTCTGATTACAGCTTCACAGTCTTCACTTGAAAACCTTACAAGATCCCTACAAATAAATTACACAATTCATTATGTACTTGTCAGCCTCAAGGCCCAGTTTCTCCATCCGCTCTCCAAGTAGTTTTTCGCTGCTCTGCAAATGGAAGATGCCTATATCCACATCACTGACTGGAGAGACTTGTTGCTGCCCGGACTTACAAAACTTGACCATCTGTAAAGAAGACGGATGAAGACAAACAGATAACTTGCAAAACATCCTCTACAGCCTCTGAATAAGAAGTGTATGTAATGTTGGGCTATGGTTTACCTTCTCACCCTCGTGCAATGAAACAGTCACTTGTTTGTCCCTCTGTAGCTGCAGAAGAGCCATGCACAGGGTGCTCTCATCAGCACACACATCGGTGGAGAGTGCACAGAGCTCTTTAAATGACAGGATAGAGTAGCTTGCAAATTCACTGTCCCGGTATAGCTTGAGTAGCTCTGCTGCTTTCGCCTGAACAATTGGAAAAAGCATTGTGTTGACATCAACGAATTAGAGAAAGAGAAACCAGTCAGCATTGTTGCATTTTGAACAACATTAGTTTTCCCCAGTCTAATGTTTGCATGAATTATGTTCAATTTTTGTTTTGAAGCACTCTAGATTTAGATGACCAAGTTGTATCAACAACCTTAATGGGGATTAATCAAAAGGACAAAACAAACTAGAAGTCATTTAAGACCATAAGGCTTCAGGCTTTAACTCTGATCAAATATGTGTCGATAGAGGATGATCTGACCATGTGGAGCAAAGTTATAACAAATCACCACTAGGAGGCGCTATGGGGTCATTTTTGGAACAAGGATGTTGTTTTTTGTGCGTCTTTGCATGATAAATATGCCTACCAAGTGTCGTGTTTCGTGTCGTGTAATGTGAAATGCACATTTAAAAGTCTCTAGGTGGCGCTATAGAGGCAATTTTGAACACTCCTGTACTACACCTATACAATGCAAGCAATACGAAAATGAAAGCGATAGTGCCTTCGCACTGTTGTGCTCGGGCCCTACTTTACTTTAACTGTCTAAATCATGGAGGATCAAGTTAAATGATGCTCTGGAAGTAAACGCTGGGACAAGATGAGTTCCACAAACCTTCACCAGTTCAATGACAACAAAAGACTCCCCCAGAGGCACACTGCTGCTCCCCTTAAACATAGAGAAGGTCCATTTGAGAGGCTTCACCAGCAGCAGGCCGACGCCCCAGGACAGCCACCCACAGTCCACGTTAGCAGCGAACTCAGACTCCCTCTGAATCTTCCCACATCTGGTTGAGGGACATTAAAAACACCAAATGTGCATTCGGCTCAACTAGACGGGAACAGTGAGCGGTGAGAGGCCGACACAGCTAGTTACCTGGCCATGGTCTGGAGGACGGTCGGCAAGCCCAGTGGGGATTTTTCTTTCCTCCTGAAGCTGTTGTTCAGATCCTGCAGGTTCACACACACCGTGTTTCGTTCCCTGCAGCTCTGTAGGACCAGAGCCGTCCAGAAGTCCATTTTACTGTCCCAGTCTGTTGTGTTCACATCTCGGTTCTCCTTGAAGTCGGAGAACATAAAATTCATCCGACTGTCGTCGTCCCACTCAGCCGGCAGAGTCATTGCATTGGATTTAGACATTTGTTGTATCTAAGTCTAAAGGTCAGCTTAAAAATAAAGTTAGCGTACCTGCTAACCGTCTTGTTATGCTCAACTGTAACCGGACGCTAACTAGCTTAGAGGTTTATAGTTCGCTAGCAATCAGAGAAAACACGTTTGTTATAAAGAAATAACTCCTGGGCTCCAATGTTGACATGCAAGAAAAAGAAACCGAGCCAGAAACTCTCATGTCACTGACAGCCTTTAGACGAAACTCCACCATGACATACGCGAGCTGTGGAGAGTTTCACATGACAACAACATTTTACCACACTTGTTGTAGGATGCGGGGCGACGCTGCCCAATGTGCTAATATGTTATCTCCACCCATGCAGACACTCCGAAGGCCAAAGCAAGTGCACTAGACACTTCGTCCTCTACGTCATATTCATCTTCTTTATGGTTTATTGGCAAACCTGCTTATAGACGCATTACCGCCACCTACTGGCGTATTGGTACTGGAGTGTGGACCGACAGCTTGACTGGACAAATAAAAAACAAAACAAAACTATGTATATTTTCCCTCTTACTCTTAGTTTTAATACTTTACTGCAGGAGAGCCAGAATTATCATATCATACCTGTTGCAATCTATCAGTACATGTTACAGGGTGTAGAGTGTTTAATTTAAACCTCTATGTCCTATTCTCAGACTGGTAATGACCTTCCCTTGGGCTCCCGGCTCCTACATGTTTTTGAATACTGTAAACAAACAGCATGTTTGCACCATTTATGTACATTTCTGACCATTCTTCTTCTAAAGCCATAAAGTATGAACCGTTCACATGTGAAAGACACACTTTCATTATTATTGTCATTTAGCACATAGTATATATAGCTATAAGTCACAGGGCGTCAGTCACCATAATCCAGATATAACTGCAAAGACAGTTTTTTGAACAGCAGTGTAAATATATGAGACATTGGAAGAAACAAGTTTATTCAGGGGCTATAAAGCAGGTTTTAATATACCTCCTGCCCACCGATCTGTGCATGTGTACATGTAAAATGCAGCAATTGAATAAAGGTTGTGAATAAAAAGTATGAAATAAGATTAGGATGTTTAATATGCAATTGTTGATATTGTATTAGGCCTCAAAAATCTTTCATTTATAGTCGTGAAATTTGCTTCAGTGCTCCCACGTGTTCCCTTAAAATGCAGCTGTGTGAAGTGGGTTGTCATTTTTGACTTTGGATGCTAAAACAAAATTAGCAATTATATCAATGAAAACATGAAATCATGATCTGCAACATAATTTGTTCACATTTCAGGTGGCTCCAAAAGTAACTGCTTATACTTCACGACGGCTCTGATCCAATGTTTGTCTTTAATGCAGTAAAAATGTCAACCCATCCAGAACAGGCGTAATGGTACCTCATATAAATATAATCAGGGATTCAAGGTACTGATTAGTTATATCGTTTACATGCAAGATTCGACACGGCTCATTGACATTGTGTTACCTTTAACGTTTTACTCTTCATTGTCTCATTCAGCACATGCATTTCATTTTCATATTAGTAAAGTACAATAACAACGTACTGATTACAAAAATGGCCAGGGGATAAGGTTTATTCTAAAAGAAGCAGTGACCTGACACTTATGTTGGCATGTTGCTGATACTGTGAGTAATAACATTTAATTAGTTGCCTTGCTTATTACATGAGGGGAAACAGCAGAGCTTTAGCTGCATGGCTTAAACATTTAGCTGTCTTTCATTTATTTGGCACATGTCACATTTCTCTGACTCAGACTTCTACTTGGCACTGAGATCCACCACCAGGTGCTGGTAGGCCAGGGTGTTGCCTTTGAAGCTGGCAACCAACATGATGTCCTTGTTGTCGACAGATACCAAGCTAAATGCCCTCGGGGCTCTCATGTTGAGCTCTTGGAAGGGCTGAAAGCGCTGAGTGAGGTCATCCCACAAGTAAACTCTGGAGAAGGAGAAATCACTTCCGAGGATGAGGTACTGGCGAAGGCCCACCGTGAAGGGATACACTGCCATTGAGCCCCGAGAGGGAAGAGTCTGGATCTCTGTGAAACGCGGCCCTTCCCAGCGAAGGATCTTAGAGTCGCCAATGAAGCGTGTGAGGCAAAGGTAAAGAACTTTCCTAATCCAAAAGTGCTTTACCATCTGCACGTCGGCGAGCTCTGTGATTTGGGAGAAGAAGGCAAACTGCTTCTGGCCTCGGTTCCACTGGTAAATGACCGGTGGTTGAGAGGCGCTGGAGAGGATGAGGTGAGGTTTTCCCCCAACATCTAGGAACTCCACGTGGGTGTCCCGATGCCAGGGATGGAGGGACTGGTGGGAGTAAAAACCATTGCTGTTCCACCGATAAATGCTGGTTGAGCCGGCCTTGGAACTATCTGCTACTACAAAGTACCATTCTTCATCCAACTGGAAAGTCTCCACGAAGTTGGGCTTCCTCACTCGGGTGGTGTCTATGTCTTGGATCTTCACGAAGCGCTGCGGGTCCTGTTCCCACCTGGCATTTAACAAAAATTGTCATTGAATTACCAAAGGTTTTCACAATAGTTTTGGGAAACTATGTTTGGGAAACATGTTTGTTCGCTCTCTTTCCAACAGTTAGATGAGTAGATTGATAGATGCAGTGGAAGTTTCAGCCAGCAGCTAGTTAGCTTAGCTCAGTATTAAGACTAGAAACAGGGAAAACAGCTGTCTTGACTCTGTCCAAAGGAGACATCAAGTAGACTGGAGTCTTCATGGTTGCCTGGCAACGGCTTCCAGGTAAATAAATGTCTGGCTAATAAACACCTCCAACATTGTCCTCATAACATTGCTTCATTGTCTCCCCTGGTAACATACAACTGTGGTATCAAACTCCTCATCGAACTCTTACAAAGTCAACATCACTGCCTCCCAAAACGCTATTCCATAAAGGTCATGTTTTTTTTAATAATTGAGAGCATCAGTATCACGCCTTACTTGTAGATATGAGATCCACCAAAAAGTTGAGCAACAACCATGTACGTTGTGTTGTTGATCACCACCGGCTTGCAGTAAACAGCAGAACGAGCTGCAGGCACACAGAAGCCAAAAAGACATGTGGGTACATTAGAAATAGCAGAATGGTACAGTGTTGATGTATTTATGGCCAATAACTTACAGGTAATGTTATGGAAACTCCTGAAGGTCATCTCCACATGGTCCCATATGTACAGGGTGCAGAAACCTGAATCAGGCTGAGCAAAGGTCACAAACTGATCTCCACCGAACTCATAAGACTCCACGGACACGGAGTGGAAAGGGAAGGTTTCATAAACAGCAAAATCTACAGGAAAAGACACAACGACAGCATTCATGAACCTACATTCTGCCACGGCAAACAGTATTTGTTGGCAAAATGTTCAGAAGGGAAGAAGATTAAGTCGGAACCTGCGCTGTTGCAGTTGAAGTCTCGTGGTGCGAGATCATGGATCCTGCGTCCCTGGAATTCAAACGGGCTTGCACAGTAGATGGCGGGTACTGAAGTGTTAGTGCTCTCTATCCAGTCCACCAGCCACTTGATCTTACAGTCACAGCGGAAGGAGTTCCCTCTGAGGTCTCTGAGCACCCCGAAGGAAGAAGACACATTATGCATCAAATTTTAAGTCCAGAGGGAAAACAGGAAGGAAGAACAGCGAAGATGACCATGTTAGCATTGTTTGATTCATCAGAAACAAGCCACACACCCCAGTCAGACAGTTTTGCAACACTTTGGTGGTCCAGTAAACCCACAGGGAATCAAAGCAAACTCATTTTTGTGTCAAACCTCTCTGGATGTCTAGACGCTGTTTTGATTGTGGTGCAGGGACACTTACAAATCTGTGAGGATGTCGAGCTGCTTGTAGAGACCTCTGGGTAGCTGCTGCAGGTTGTTGTTCGACAGAGATCTGGAAAAGTCCATTAGAATGAATCATTGTTATGACGACAAGTCTGTTTTGAATGAAGGCTCGACACAATCTGTGGTTAAACTATCCCATCATCACATTAGCCATATTTACAGTTAGAGCTTTAGTCACCAAGGCGGTACATGGAGCGACATGATAAACATAATCCAGGACCGAATTCTTAAGCAGGATATGCGCTTAGGTTTCTACATTTCATTAGCTCAACAGAATACTCACAGATGAGTCAGGGATTTGAGTCCTCGGAAGGTAAACTTGGAGAGAGTCTGGATGTCGTTATTTTCGATGAACCTGAGAAAGAGCAGATCACTCATGTGTCGCACAGTGAAACGGGGGCTCGTGCTGTCAGTGTCGGCTGCAGGTTGACAGTGAGCAGTAATTATATTCAGTAATAACAGCGTCTGCGTCTGGTGGATTTATGATGATTTAAAGCAAACAGGCTAAAAACCCTCATCTTCAGGAATACGTTTAAGTTTTAAACTTCTTATTTTCTATTATCAGGCAAGAACTGCTGGATTAATGTAAATCATAATTTGTTGAAAGACAGATGGTGGCTCAAGGATTAACCCTTTAAATTAGGGGCTGATGTGGATTAAAGTGCAGATCCAGGTTTTTGTTTTTGTACCATTTTAAACCAGTGAATTAACTGCAAAGAGAAACAACAGGGAACTAACTAACAGGGAGCAGAGCTGGGTTGAAATGAGAGTGCAGCAAGCATTAGCTGCAAAGATCCATGTGTCAGCGTCATTTCATCCCGTCTTTGTTTCGTCTATTGATAGTTGAGGATGTACAGCGTGTGCAGAATCTTTGGAGGTGGATGGATATGAAATATTACGTTATTGGCATTCACAGCAGGTGGCGTCAGTATTGGCGGTGATGCAGGAAGGGCCTGATGGCTGGGCTGCAGCCAGAGCCGGAGAGCTGCATACTCCAAGTCATCAGCTAACGACTTTCTATAGCCCATCAATTCACAGAAGAGCTTATTCAGCCTTATCACACTATGGAGGCTGCCTACTTCTCTAATGATTTATTTTCAGGTTTATCTTCGGCATTCTTCTGCATACCACAGAGGCCGACCCTGAAGTCTTTCAATGCAGCCTCAAGTCAGGTGGATTTTATTCAGTTTATAAAGAAATAAACAAACCAGGCAGACTGAAATCAAAGAAGTGCAAGACTGAACGTTTTGCTTTAAATGGAGCCCGTCTAAGTTTTGGCTGACAGTTATATAAGTGAAATTTAAGACATATTGATGATAGCTAAAACATTATGTAACAGTAGATGCATGGATAGGCAATAAACTGATTATACAGCAATATCTAATGTTAAAAACAAAGGTTGGTAATCAGCAGTTAATAGAACAGATAGTGTATTTTATCATTGCTTTAAAAAACACAGCAAGGTATTATCCTAGTAGCATCTTACATTTAGAGGCATAAAGTTCACTCACAGGTACTGCAGGTGAGACAAACCGGCAAAAGCATCATCAGAAATCGCGGTGAATGTGTTTGAGTTCAAGAGCCTGCAGACAGAAGCAAACACGTCCAGTCAAACCACAAAGATGGAGGAATTGTAGTACAGTAAAGTACAGAGCAGTACAGTATAGTGAAGTATACTAAGACAGATGGAAAGATACTTTGTCCAAAAAAAAACACCTTCACATTAATATATAGTATATAAAGTTGATCAAATGTGGTGCAAAGCGTTTCATAACCACCATAAGTACGCAGTTGAAATTGCATTGTAGAAGCATAAACACTTGCAGACCTTCACACAAGTTGTATGAACACACACTCATGATAGCATCTGCAGATAAACAGCCCTTTGTCTGTCAGGGAGAACTGAAGGGAGTCAGTCATTGGCACTGTCACTGATACAGAGACACTTTACTACTGCTGTCACCACTGTTTTCTAGAACCATTCAGTTCTAGTGGCTGAAATCCTTCATTGTCACAGCAAAGCTAACGATGTCTGAGGGTGCTACAACATTAGCTGGGTGACAACATCACCTGTGAAATGCTGTTACTGCTCGGGACCACCTCACTGTTTGTTACATGGATGCTGAGCTAACCAGTTTAGGATGTTTTAGACTGAATAACATTCTGCTTGAGGTCAGAACACTCACAAGAATTGCAGTAGGTGAAGGTGTGAGAAGGCTCCTTCTGGGATGGTGGTAAAGGCCGCGTTCACCATCGTCCTGTCCAGACAAAACCAACACACAGTTAACATCAGTCCTGCAGATTAGTGTGTGATGTCTGATGTTCATCACAACTTTGATCACGTCATTGTTATCTCCTCTAAAACGCCTCTTTTCTCCGGACACATTTTGAGTTTGAATATCAAGCAGGGTGAAACCTTCTGAGAACTAGGACACAACCTCTTTCCTTACGCCTTCACTTCGTCTGTATTGTAGAATGAGGGCACCTCCAGCAGCTTGTCCTCTTGAAATCCCAGAGCTCCCCAGATAAGATGAAAGGAAGCATGTTTTAACCTTCTCAGCAAAACCTCCCTACATCACGGGTTAAGTGTTCCATTTCGTCGTGCTGAGCCAACCTCTGCACTCTCTTCAAAACTGAATCTCTCAGAGGAAATCTATTGTTAGTATTCCTCCCTGGAGCCCTACAAGCTGTGCTCCCTTAACTAAGTTCGGCATATGGCAGAGGGACATTATTAACATTTCATAGTGCTGTCTGGTATACATCTCCCTCACGATGCAGAGACACACTGCATCATCAACAGCTTAGCACGAGTTCCTCATTATTATGTATTGAGGGGTAACTTCAGGAATGGAGCCATCAGTACCAGCTTGCATACTGTGGTGCAACTTCATACATGTGCTTTTGGTGAGAGGAAGAATGTATTTTCTACTTACAGAGAGATGATTCCAGGTGGGAAGCTCCTTGGTATCGCTTTGGTATCCACACAGAAGGCACTGTCTTTGGTGCAGGAGCAGGTCGCAGGACAGCGAGGTATCTTGGGGGCTCTCTTTGCATTTGCTTCCCATGGTAGGCAGAGATACAGACACAGGACCAACAAGCACTTCAGATTCAGCCATCTCGGTCCAAGCTCCAGCATCCTGGGGCTGAAAGGCAAGTCGTGTGGCTGAGCTTCTTAAAGTTCCAGTCAGTGGGAAGTGGCGAGATGGGAGGCGAAAAGCACACTGCCTACTACCCCAGCAGTTCTGATAATGCTGAGTGCAGAGTTGAGAGAGAGGGGATGGGTGAGTGAGGGAGGGAGGGAGGGTGGAGGGAGGGGGGGGATGTGTGTGGGGGGGGACCTGTGTCTCCTCGGTGGGAGTTTGCGCTTTGCAGCTTCCCTGGATTGGTGCTATCTCTCTCCGTCTACCTCAGGAGCTGCTGCGAGGCAGAGCACTGCAGGAATGACGAGCAAGGCTGCTATCTGGCACTCCGACCTGCACAGGCAGCGTCCCTGACACTGAATTATTCACTCGTCCTTCAGTCTCACATCAGTGCTGATGGAAGATTGGACTTCCAGGAGTGTTCATGTTCCGTGGGCAGATTATCAGGTGTGAATCCATGTCGTGCTGCTGCAGTCAAGAGAGCAAACAGGGGAGCAGTGTGTGTGTGTGTGCGTGTGCGTGTGCGTGTGCGTGTGCGTGTCCGCATGCGTACATGCATGTGTGCAACACACACAAGAAGACAAATAAACAATACAACACAAATCTGGGGTACAAGATGGATAACAGGAAAGGGATTCGTTTAAGTTCATACCTGATTAGTTGTTTAGTCTGTAAAATGTCAGCAAATAGTAATAAAGACTAACTATAATAACTATGACTTATAATTACATCGTTAAAAACCATGAAATTCCACCGATCCCATTATTAGAATTGAAGGAATATAATAATATACAAATATTTTTCATTTCAATCAAGGCGACAAGCACATTTCTGGCTGGAGGGGAGCTGTAGCTCAGTTTTATTCCCTTGATGCCCCCACATGTGTTCTTTATTAGAATTAACTACAATTTATGAAATAATACACATATACCCTTTTATAAATACAAAACATGTGTGAGACACCATGATTTAGAGTATACAGTTGAGATAACATACAAATACTTTATCTCTTCCTGAACTGTGAACAAGCAGATTTTCAATATTCTTCCAATTAATTTTGAAATAATTCAATAGAGATAATAGAACATCAGCTTTTTCACCTTGTTAACACATCCTGTATTTTGTTTAATTCAAAAACGTGAGAACATATAGATTCATGCAGTAATCTTCCTTTTCTTTGAAATATATTTATTTGTATTTTTACATTCATACTTGAACAACTAGTAAGCTTCAGATCCATAATGGAGACTGTAAGTAATGATTCTCCCTGTGATCCGCAGTACCGGCTGACGACACAGGAGGGCGCTGCTGTCCGCAGACCAGAGTCCGTCCCAGCAGGCGGCCGTGCAGCGGCTGGGCTGCAGCCTCGGTGGCTGGGCTGCAGCCTCAGTGCCAGGCATTGCCAGCCCTCCTTCACAACGACTCTGTTGTGACAAGCACAGAGCCCATGCGACACAGTCTGCCGTCACCACACCGTCCAGGTGTCTGCACATTGTGCCCTGTCCAGACAGAAACACAGACAGCCTGTGGCACTCAACATCTGATCTGATGAAGAACCTTTTTATGTACCATTGTTAAACCTAATCATGGATGTACTGACAAAACCTTTATGACATGAATAGCTGTCAAAGTTGCTTTTTCTAGTTTGTGCACCTGCTGTAAGCTGTGAAATGAAATATATGGATACATATAGATGGAGGAAGAGGAGGATGTCTTCAGGGGTCGTTTGAACACTCCTGTTCATCAGAGACATCTAATGTTTTCAAACTGAAAAACAATAATTATCTCTCAGCCCTGCCTGCCATCCTGCACACAGAGAGTGAATCCAAACGTACATCAGTTAAATGATGGGTGGTTCTTCTTTGTGCCTTATCCAGTTAGGGAAAGACATTTCCTGTGCGGCGGTTATTTTAAGGATTATTTCTTTTGTGTTTTCGTGCGAAGCCTTTGTTTGTGTCTTGTGTGTTTTTTTTGCTCTAAGTGTACAAGTGGATTTGTGTTTGTTATTCTCAGTGGGGAGCAGTTAATGCCTGCGCTTACTCTTTGCAGGGCTCCACCCAGTCCAAACCTCTGGTGGGAACCAGCATAATTGCATGGCATAGAAAACGGAGCATGAAGCAGCAGCTGGAAACCCAACTTGCATTCTGCAGGCAGAGGAATTTGATTTGCTGAAGAGATATTAATCCACAAAACTCTCTCCTCAACGGTACATTTAGGAAGTTATTTAAAGGTTTCATGCACTATTGTGAATATGTGCCCTTTATATTATAATATTTAGTATTTTGTATCACTGATCACTTCAAAAAAGAACTTGTAACGTGATTTATTTTTCTTTTTTTGATGATTATTTGAATATAAAGGCCTTAAATGCTGTGAATCAATACAGGGAATTTCCATTGCGACACATCAAGCTGATCTGAAGCAGCACTCAGCAGAAACTTTAAGGATTCAGTGTGTTTCAATTATCACTGCAGCCTCAGCACATCCCTCAGTCGGATACAGCAGCTGTGCATCTCGAGTGGTCTTGTTTTCGATCAACTTTTCAAGTACTAAGAGGAAGTTCAGCCAAGTTAACACTCACTCTAAGAGCCCGACATTAGAAGTCGCACTTGGCCAAGCAGAGTTTGGCAAAAATTAGTCATCAAACATCATTAAATGTTCCCGTCAACTGAGCCAGGCTTTCATTATATCCCCTACTGCCTGGCACATATACGTTCTAAAATCAGTTGAGATGGCAATCGACCGTGTTTGAATAGCTTGAATTCGACGTCAGAGCCTCCTTTAACACAGACTGCGTTCACTTGGGTTGCAAACCCACATCCCATTCTGATTATGGGCCAGGGAGCCTGAAAAGACCTCTCTGTCTGTTTCCATTTCTGTTGCGTTTTCATGGTTTGGCCTCCTGGCTGCACAGGAAACAGGGAAAACTAAATAGGAAGAAAGACTAAATAGGTTTCACCTCAGTTCTTTTTTCAGGAAAATCCAGCAGCTCCAGGCAAGCTTTCATGCAGGAGTCACAAAGGTGCTGAGACTTCAGACGTGTACGTACACGTCGTGGTGTTTTCTGTTCTCTGAAGTCTGTTGGAGACGTGAGCGGAATCTGCAGCAGCCAGAGTGTGAGCAGTTCTTTACACAAAGTGATTAACGGAGGTGGACAAGGGCACAAATAAAGGGGTGATTCAGAGGCATTAAATCATTACTGGAACCTCATGTGTCTTCAGGAGGCCACCAGCTGATGGACGCCAGTAATTCAGTTGGAAGGTTGAAGACGTGGAGTTGTCAGACGTCCTTTCCCGACAGTCAGGAGGGAGCGATGCGTTCACACGTGACTCAGAAATTCAATAAAGTAAGTTTCATGACAAACATCTCCGAGCACAGATCCTGTCATGTTACATTAACCTGCTTTTATAAGCAATTGGATCATCACAAAGTCATTTATTGAATTGTAGACAATGAAGGTTGAGACTTGAACCATTCTGTTAACCAGTGAAACCTGTGGAAGGAAAACTGCAGGACAAAGGAGGGTTAAAACATCAAACTGGGCGATTTTAGGAAAACACACATCCCAAGTTGTTCTTGTTCCATGCCTGGAGTGCGGCTCAGTCACTGGAAGGTATGTCAGCCAATCTCATCCCGAGCTCAATTCAATTAAAGAGAGTACAAAGACATAAGGCTGAGGGGCGAGTGATATGATTAGAGTCCAGTGCACAACGACACTGCCGCTCTGATTCATACCCTCTCCCGTCTGGTCTCACTACACAAGGGCCTTGGAGCTTGGAAGGAGCTGCGACGGCCGAGCAGAGGACTCCCTGAGGTTAGTCGCAGTACCATCAAAAGGACATAAAACGCCTTTTGAGCTCATCTGTTGCAATCAAGGACTCGCTATGGCTGCAATGAAAAGAGATTGCAGTCACAGCGAGGAAGACAAAACTTATGTCTACAAGAATTTGGACGTCTTGAGACTCTGGGGGTCCCGAAAATCATTCAAACTGAAGGCAATGCTGTATCTTAGTTTACAATCAGGACAATGCAGAAGACGTATGCACCCCAGCCCTCCCCTCCCCCCCAACCTCAAGCCAAGCTGCAATAAAAGACAGGCGATATGCCTCTTGGGACAGTGATGTGTCGAAGGAATGCGTGTGCAGGTATCCTGCAGCCTGTAGGGACGGTGGAGAAAGGCCCAGCGCACCAGTTGATCCTGTTTGATAAAGGCCCTGACAGGCCCAGATTATATGTCTCAGCCTGGAGGAGGTGTCTGTGTCTCATTCCTGTGCTGAAGAAAGTCGATCCGGTGGGAAAGAGGGGCGGGGTCGTGCCTGCAGGCGTCGGTTTTTGTATGGACGCCAACACACACCTTTGCTGTGTAGACACCACCACCCCGCCGCCACCCCCGCTCCGACACCCCCCGCTACCCTGACACCAACAAACACCCATCTCATTTACCCGACCACACCTGCGCCGCCAGACTCCAGAAGTACTCCTTCCAAACATCATGCAGATATACTTACAGTTGTACTTACTTACCTATTTGTCCTGGTTAAGTACAGTAAATGTATTGACACCTTGGATATATTGATTAGACTAATTTGTGGGTTGTAATATGACATGTATTGGATTTTACTTTAAGTCCAACATGAGGAATATTTTGCAGGGAGCAGTGACTTCGATAAAAACTTATTTGCTTATGTTTTTGAGGGGAAACAGGAGGACGGGGTCAGTGACTGGGACGCGGTAGTGAGACATGCAGTGAGTGACAGGCCGTGGCCCCCCCGCTCACCCCTCCTGTCAGTTCTGTCCCACAGAGCAGGCAGGGCATCGCAGACCTGTCATACAGACAGCTATCTCATGAACAAGGGCCCCGGATGGAGACAGAAACATCAACAACCAGAGAGCACGGAGAAGACGAGGGCACCCGCTGCCTTCGTCTGTCATCCCGACCTCAGGAGGCCAACACGGCGCTCATCACCATCCTGTGACAAAACATTGACTTTGCTGAAACATGACATATTTCTTCTGCTGCGCGGTGAGTCATCAGTCATCAGTAACGAACTACACCCAAAACCACTGCTGCCACATTTAGACTCAAACCATATTAAATATTAACGAGAGTGGGGGACATGTCAAAGTGAACAATCAGCAAAGAACTGAAATTCCACTTCTGTTTTGTAATCAACAACTATGGTGCAACGGAGCTGAGCCTGTCTGCAGCGGTTACACACACACACACACACACACACACACACACACACACACACACATATAAATAGGGGTTGCGGTGAAACAATTCAAAGGACCTGAGCTAAATCAACAGA
>CAAKHC010002267.1:105702-160048 GCA_901007825.1 Macroramphosus scolopax | reverse complement strand
GACGCCGTGAGTGGCTGCAGAGTCCGTCTGCATCATCTGGCAGCGTAACATTAACAGCGGTTAATGACCTTCACTAGGAAAGACGTAAGTGCACATTCATCACACACACACACACACACACACACACACACACACACACACACACACACGCTCCATGTCTGAACTGTCTTCTTCCATTTTCACAGCATCGGGTTGAATGCCAGGACGAGACATGTCCTTCACCTTGCATGTGGACGCTGGCCAGACGATGTTCATGAGCTCTTCTCTCTGTTATCTCCACAAAACTCTCTTCTGTCTAATCGGTTCACTCGTGAGGAGACAGAGGTGCACAACAACAGGCTGATGTCACCGCTCCTGTTTCCTGGAGGCTCGAATAAGCACAAATACACTCCATCATCAGCGTCAGCGTCCCGCAGCCTCCCAGGGCGATCTGTCCTAACTGCGGCTGAGCAATGATCTCTGATTGACGACTGTCTCCTCCTCAGGGTGGCAGAGAGTTGAAGGGCAGGTCATCTGTCAGCGCTGACAGGAAACACACCGAGAGGAGATAAACGAGAGGCTCGGGCTTTTTCTGCAGACCCGGGGATGATAATCCAACGCTGGCGTAAATCAAACCACGTTCGGTAAACAAGGACACAAAGCAATTCATCTAGCAGACGCACATGGAAACATGTGTGGGGCTCATCTTGCTCCTATTACGGACTCTCTGAGAAGATGTGTAATTTACAATCTGAAGATTGTGAGCGATTCATAATGTCACGATGAGGCTGTGTTCATTCCCACAGTGGACTGAGATAGTTTGACAAGGAAAGCAAGTCAATGTTTTATTATTATCTAAGAATAAAGTAAAATACTAACTTGTCTCTGAACAAGGTGAGTCTGTCCTGTAACATCACACATCGACTCCCAAAGTCGAAAGGAAAACAAGAGTCAACATGTCGAGAGGAACCTTCAGTTCCCGTCGCAGCTTGATCTCTTGTTAACAGCTCGGAGTCAAACTTCATATCCCCGGTTTGAAACAGACTCCGTGTGTGAGATCTCACACACAGTCTGCAGTAACGATGATGTCAGTCCGGTTATTTTTCTCGGAATTGACGCGGCCGTGTCGGAGCAGGAGGGGACGTCATTTGTGTTTTCAGAGGCTGAGTATTGCTGCTCGTGGCAGGTCGGCCGGGCGGTGCAGGGGCCTTATTACAGTGTTATAAATAACTAATAGTATTAAATACACAGTGTTATTGCATGTACATGATGTATCGGTCTACAGGACCTTTTAACGGTAAACTTATTAATATCAAAATCCTTATTGATCAGCTATTCATAAACAAATTGTTTCTAATTGGCATTTTATTGACATACAAGTTAACTACACTTATCAACTTACAATTACTTTAAATAATCACACATATCTCCAAGTATAAATGTTTCGGTGGTTAATGGTTCTCCGACTTGGCTGTAAGTCATAACTGATGACACTCTGCATTATATTTATCATTTTAAGGAACCTTAATCAATAGTTATAAAACCATCCTGTCACAGTAAAGTTGTTTTGAATACGTTTCTCATTTATTTCAGACGTTTTGTGCCACCGGGTGTTGAGATTACGAAAAAATGTGCTAAAAATAAGCAGCTGTTATAAAGAGACGCAGTATCGTAATCAGATCAGATCTGAGCCTGGGTGTTGCTGCTGCTTTAAAGTACCTACCAATTACAGCTGGGAGGGCTGGGATGGCTGAAATTCCAGTATTCCCAAATCAATTTACATCGAGTAATCAGTTCATAACGTCTCTAAGAAGACAAAAGAAGATATAGAGGCGTCTTCTTCTTTCATCTGGGTGATTAGAAACCCTGTAAGGGTTCGACTCCCTCACCGGTGCTGCCAACAACAAACACGCTCGTGTTCCCTTCAGAGGAAAAAGTAAAGACACGCTTTAGATTTCATAGATCGCAGTTATCAAATAAACTGTTGCTATCCTGGATGATATCGGATGAACCAAACTGTTCCTGTGCCATCTGTCCGAAGTGATAATACCCTTCACTTAATGGCGCCTCTGCTACTCCCTCTGCACCATTAGAAGGTTATAAAGCGAAGCCTCTCCTGCCCCTTCTATTCTTAAATAGAGCTCTTCATCATCACCTCAACCACGGCACACAGACGAGACTTTTATTGCTCCTTGTTTCCAGGCGTGGATGTTATTTTCCCCCCAAAACAATAAGGTCATAAGTTTGTTTGAATCCTGAAAGTGTTTGAGGAAATCGGGGCCGGATGTTGGAGGTGACCTTGTAGGCTGACATGTGATGTTGAGCATACAGTATAATGGTGTTACCTTACAAATCCCAGTGTTCCCTGTTTAACCTCTCTCCTCCACTCCTGAAATACAGCACGCACCAGAGGATAACTGCTCTGACCGGAACTGTGAGAGCCGGCTTTTAAAAAGGGTCGAGAGCCAGTCGCACACGGCGGCTGATTTTAGCCTGTTGCGTAGAGACTGCAATCCAGGTGATGCATCAGCCAATGGCAGGAAGCCAGAGCCAGTCACAGGCATCAAGGTTGGTGGGGCTGATGGATGGAAGTGTAGCACCAGCACTTGCCAAGCCATTCACACCGCCATAAATTACATGTTTACTGCCGGCTGTGGCTCTCTGCGCTCGCCAACATTTCTTATGATGTCAGCAGCGCATTATCATATCTAATCAGCCCACAGCAACCTGTGTTAAATGGGTGGGAGATTGAAGTGGCCTTCATCTCATCTCTGTAAAAATGATTTACATCACAAACATGAAAATCTTGATATTTATAGACTCGTTTATGGAGCTCAGTTCAAACTCTGAAAGCTTTGTTGGTTTGTTTTTCAATAGCATTTTATTTAATGTAATCCTTTTATGATGACATACGTATTCTGCAACCCTTCGTCGGAAGTTATATGGCATCAGATGTAACTCCTGTTAAAGAATCTACAGTAAAAGGTAAGTTCATCACATTGAGGGCATGCACAATGAAAGTGCATGATGTTGACTGAAGCAAATTTTCTCTGGGTTTAATAAGAACGGCGAACAAGCGGAGATGTTTACAGCTGCGACTTTCCTCGGATGAGACCAGATCAAATTATCCACACACCCTGCCATTTCCGCCACTCAGACACTCAGGCATACGCACATGCATGCACACAGACACAAACATCCAGCCGTACACACACACACACGCACAACAAAAGAAATCAAAACAATGGACCACGGCTTGCGACCGCTGGAGAGAACCCCCCCGAACACCGAGTTACACCGTATTGCAGGTTGTGTCATGAAAAGCACTTAAAGTTAAAAAATAGAAAACAAAATATAGATTTTCCATCGATGATTATGCAAATACATTTAGGGGAATCAAAGCTGAAAAAACTGGCCATTTAAGATATTCTCATGTAACAACAGCCCCTACAGACTATATTCAAAAATGGATCAAACAAATGCATCCTTGTACAAAAAAAAAAAACAAAATCAATTACGGTATTAAAAATAAGAGTACAGTGTAAATATATATTCATATTTATACTTTTTCTAACTGTATTTACAAGAGTAGAGTGAATGATGCGGTGGACCACGGCGCTGGATGTCCCTCGGTAGTGTGTCGTCTGGACTTTGGTCAGTAAAGCAGAACGCTGTCCTTCACTACTGATGAAACCCACCGCTGGCGGTGAAACAACACCCCTGACATAATCATGGTCAGTCCTTCCAATTCTCCTGTCCTGTGGAATGAGATGAGTGGGGGGGTTTTACTCTTTTCTGACATTATGACAAACTGCCACTCCTCGTAATAAAAAGTGCCCCTTAACAATGTCACCATGAGAACCGGGAAACAGCTGCACTCTTCGGTCCATGTGATCCTACAAGTTCTACATGGTGTCTCCGAGCTCCGTTCTCACAGAGCAGCAGTGTTTTTAGCTTCATCTCTGGGAATGTGGCGAAGAGTCCAACCCCATGACGCAGGGAGCGGAGGAAATGTCAATGTTTGTTTGAAGGGAGATGAGGTATCAGCGTTTCTTAATGGCTGCCCCGTTAGAATGGGGAGGGAGCTTTGGCAGGCAGGGCTCCTCGGCTCCGGCGTCGTGAGAGAAGACAGAGTCCTCGCCGGATGAGCAGGTGGAGCTGCGGGTGTCGGGGTAGCTGGGGGAATATTGGTCCAGGGGCACAGACAGCTCCAAATACTCCTGGAAGCACAAAGGAAGGAAGAACATAAATTTCCCTTCAGAAGCCAACATATGATCTGTTCTCCTACACGGTGCAAAGACAGACCTGGTTGGATGTCATAGCCAGGCAGCGGTCGAGGTCTTCGACCAGCTGTTTGAATGTGGGTCTCTGAGAGGGAACAGCATGCCAGCAGTCCCTCATCATCATGTACCTGCACGACAGGAAAGATTAGAGATCAGTTCCTCAATATATCTCCTGTCTTGAACCATTACATTTCTAAAACAAAGTCTAATGCTCAAGAATGTTGCAATATTGAAGAAGTTCCATCCGGCGGGAAACTAAAGACTCTAAGAGCAGAGTCAAACTTTTGTTTAATCTTATTGGCCCTCATATAAACAAGGCTAAGGACCACTGTTACCCTGCTAAGCAGCTGGAATCTTCTGAATTTAAACCTACGATTCTACCAAGTGAGAAGAGGTCAGTAACAGAGCAGCCAAGCAGACGACAGATACTTTCAAATGACTTTTAAGTAGCACTTACTTTCAGGTTTCATCAACCTTTACAAACTAAGCCTTAAAACTCTCAGCAGTTACAAGCCAAGTTGTAAACAAGGTTCTCCAACAACATTTGGTGTTGATGCGGGAAACATCCGATTCAGATCAAGTAGGACTTCCGTCTCTACACTGCTTTGTATGCACAATCTAAATCAATCATTTATTTCTTAAGACTTGATAGAATAACATAGCTGACAGTGTTGACATCCTTTTTCAATTGAACCGTGGAGCAGGGAACTTTTGACCCTCTTATCAAAACATGCAGCATGTTTTATTTGGATGATGGTTTCTTACAGCTCGTGGGTGCATGTCGAGGGTTTGTCCATACGGTGACCTTCCTTCAGCAGCTTGAACAGCTCTTCCACGGGGACTCCCGGGTACGGAGAGCCTCCCAGGGTGAAGATCTCCCAGAGCAGCACCCCAAATGACCAGCTGTACACAGAGACACGGAGGAGAGTGAACTTTCTGCTTGACTAAATGATTTCCTCACATTCCATCAAGGAAAAGTAATGTCACGTGATACTCACACGTCACTTTGGTGGGTGTATATCCGATCAAACAGAGCTTCGGGGGCCATCCATTTGACTGGTAAACGACCCTGTGGGACAGGAGCTGCACGTTACATTCACGCTCCCGACACTCCGAACATTATTAAAGAAAGATACTCACATTGGTGGTCTTCTTATAGTAATCGATGTGGTGGATATCTCTAGCCAGGCCAAAGTCAGCTATTTTCATCACGTTGTCGTCTGTCACCAAAACATTACGAGCAGCCAGATCTCTGTGGATGCACTGCACAGAGGAAAACTTTATTAGAAGGGATCAAATGTCCTCTGTGTCGATTGACATGAACTCTGTTTATATAAAGTGGATTAAAGAGACCATCAGTGTTTCAATACCAAGAACGTCCAGACTGCTTAGTGTCCAAATACACTTCCTATAGATTCTTTTGCTCTGCTTGATTCTGTGAATGTCAAACTGAAGGTGTGAGCTAGCTGGTTGAGCTCTAGTTACCTTCTTGGAGGACAGATACTCCATGCCTCGGGCCACTTGGTAGGCGCAGGACACCAGGTCTTTGATGGACATGTTCTCCACAGGCACCTGGTCAGGGTTGTAGCAGTACTCCATGCCTGGTGGGCGCCGAGCACGCAAGTACTCCCTCAAGTTGCCCTTGGATGCGTACTCCACGATCACATACAAAGGACCTAGAAAGAAAAGGGAACATTAATACTTTCATCAGGAAATGATGCACGTAATACGATAGTTGTTATTAGTTGTCTGTTATTTCATAGGACATGAATGATGGACATTTAACAAATATTTACCTTAGAATAAAAGGCCCTTCATGTTAAATCATTCAATTAATTATTTAAGTTTGTTATCATTCCAATCCAGCCGGTATATTAGGACTATTCGAGTAGAGGGGCGGAATTACAATGTGGATTACAAATGTCAAAAACCCAGTCAAGCGGTTTCCTACCATCCTGTGTGCAGGCTCCCAGGAGATTAATGATGTTCTTGTGCTTCCCAATGATCTTCATCATCTCCATCTCTGAAATCAGGTCCGACAGGTCTTTCTCTGTGGCATCAGCTGGAAGATACGGCAAAGAGATTACAGTAATGAGTTGACTCTGTTAATGAAAAGCCCCTGAATCAACCGCATACACCAGCAATGGAGCTCTTGCAGGGTTACACTTGTGAATACTCCCTCAATAAATAACTTCTTCCCTCCCTCCAAGACAGGTTACTTACATTTCAACATTTTGACTGCAACCTTAGTCAAACGGTTTGGCTTCTCTTTGTCCAGACCCAGCGCCTCTCCCATCACCACCTGACCGAAGCAGCCTTCACCCAGGGGCTTCCCAAGAACAAGTCTGCAAAGACGGGAGAGTCAGTTGTGGTAGTCAATAGTCAGTATTTCTAACTGTAAGGTGACTGATATGTCCTGCTTGAGGGTTCGGTCCTGGACGTACCGGTCTCGATGAAGCTCCCAGCGGGGATCCTGTGGCAGTTCATACTCAGACACACCCGACAGCATCGGAGAGCCGCTGGAAGAGAGCCGGGAGGGTCGAACCAGCATCACTCCAGAGTGGATGGAGGAGCTGGAGTCAACAGACACCTGAAGGAAAGAAGCCTGACATTACTCCCCACGTAGTGAAACAGACACGGTGACCGGAAGATAAACAACCTTCTCTGTTTAACAGCCATGTTACAACTACACAAACCACTCAGGTTAAATGTTCATGAAGAAGAAAGCCTTCTTGAATATTATACCTACCTGATGGACAAGGACCTCAAGGATCCTGAAATGCTCCATGAATGCATGCGTTTAGTAGGTAGGTAGCATTTATTTCATACAGGTTAAAGCCAAGGGCAGATTGTGAGAGGAAGAGAAGGTAGAAAAGCTGTATATGTGTTCCGAACCCCCTATCTACTTTCTGTTACCTGTCTGCGCAGCGGGATGCTTTTGGCCAGCTTGTGGACGGCCAGCTGACTGTTGAAATCACTCTTCTTGGAGGATGTGCGGATCTTGACAATAATTGCGATGGCAATCATGACGGCGATGAAAAAGAAGCCCACACAGTAGATGACCACCTCCAGGTAGGTGTGGTTGGCTGTGGTATTGTGCGGGACAGCTAGACGGGGGGAGCGCAGGGGGACAGGGAGGGGTGTCGTGAGCTGTCATGAATGGACCGACTGTACATAGCAAAGCAACAACAAAACAAACCAACACTCATGCTATCAAGCATACGACAACACACACATGTTCCATCCAAACAAGCACACACGGCTGCCGTGTCTAAAAATCAGAGCCTCAGACAAACATGGTTATAAACTTGACAACAACAACAATAATCACCTCGTTGAAGCACAAAGTTTCAACTCTACTTTCTTTGACAGCGTGAGAAGTGATCAAAGTGTCATAGAGCACTGAGATATAGTTGAGACAAACCCATGACCTTTGTTACTTAAACTTTAGCAATGTTTGGTCCTATTTGTCCAAAGCTTTACTATAAACACATCTAAACTTGTGTCGTTGACAAAGACCAGTGGTTCTCCAGGTGAAGTCAGGCCTGCGGGTCACCAGCAAAAAGGAGAATAATTCAATTTCACTATAATTCCTTCCATAAATAGCATAATGGCGAAGTGTATGACTGGGTCGGTCATGGGTATCATACACTTTGTGTGATAAAACACCTAAAAGCAATAATTCGGGGACTCTGGGGGAAAGCTCATCAAATGGGGTTTTAGTTTTAAGTTTGAGAACCACTGACATGGATGGAAATATATATTAAAAAGTAAGAATGTGCAAAGGATCTGACTCTTAAACACAGCACCGACAATTCACACACACACACACACACACACACAATGATTCAAAACGGTTTTACAAACTAAATTTGAGTTCACATCACATGTCTGTGGGAGCTGCCACACAGCGTGACCTCCGTACTTTTAACTGTTTGACCTGATCAATAAAAGGATTGGAATTGATTGGTTCAAATGTTGGTGCTGGTACTACAAACGATGGCCAGCTTTGAGAAATCCAATCCGTCCATATGATAAATTAATTTAAACTGCCAACACTTTAGAAAAAAAAACAGTCGAATTCAGATCTTGTTTTTATCCTCCCATTCAGTAAAATGCACCAAAGTTTATTCATACCAATAGTCTAGGTGTAATGGATTCCACATTTAAAATAAGATAGTTGAGCACATACCTTGGCTTGGGATGGGGCTTGTGCATGGTAGTAAATATATTACAAATATCATTTCTGAATGTGTTTCTTATTCAACGATAAATAAATCTAATTGCTTGTCTGTATTCTTGAAATAGACACATACAATCAAATGTAATATCCTGTTAACAAAAGTCTTTAAGTCCCTGATACTCTCCTGTCTGGTGTTCAACTTAAGGCATTCTGAATTAAATCGTTCTACACCTCTGTAACATGTTGGCATGCAACTTCTATTCTACTCAACAAGGCCGGTTTACTTTGAAAAGACATAAATGGTGAGTCTGCGTTATTAGTATGCACATATACAGCCACAATTAATTAACATTCTGTTGCAAATGTTATATTTCTTATAAAAGTCGTTTGTGCTAGAAGCTCCACATGTTGCTCTCTTTTCCATCCCAAACCAAGGCTGCCACACCGACTCAAATGTACCATTACACCCCGGACAGACACCAGCACTACAAGTGAGCTGCACTTGTGTGAAGAGGCTGACTGACAAGCAGCTTGATAATTGGACAAATGCCCATTCCGACCCTCAGGAATGAGACACATCCAATACAGCGAGCCAATTATCAAAGCCAGCCGCTGTGCTCACAGCAGGACATGACATCAGGAATACATGTCATTTGTAGCGCTTGTCAAAGACAATCAGCTTTACACCAAATCAAATTCAAACACCAATTAAATAGCAGAATGTTCGAGACAGTTCAAAGTGAAATCTGATGAGAGCTGCCAAACAACCCCTCTAATAAATCTGTTGAATTCAATCTGGCTGAGACAGGTGAGATTTCATCCAGGTTACCCTGTTTAATTAATATTATTGGCCTATTTCTTGATTTACTTCTCATGGTAGACTAGGTAAGAGAGAGCTTGTGGGTTGGTTGGCATTCTCTGATTTCATGTAAGACACAGCAGAACATGGCCCAAACTCTCCATCTACAGGTTGTGGATGGAGCAGGAACCATGCCGAGGACACACAGAGGAGGAGGAGGAGGCAACTTGCCCTGGCTTCCTGTCACATTTTTAAACAGAATGTCGGTCAAAGACGACTGCATTCTGACAAATGTGAAGGTGGACAGCCAGCATGAAGTGAAGCAAGAAAGGGAAGAAATTCAGGAGAGAGAGAGAGAGAGAGACAGAACCACTGATACCTTCAAAAACGGTCAACCATGCAGAGTGATGTGAGAACCCGATAGAATTGCCCGCCAAGCAGGTATACTCCCCAGTGTCATCAAGAGACACATTTCTCAGTTGCAGGACTTCCATTTCCTTGTCCGTGGTGTTAAGGCCAGCGGTCTAGAAAATAAAGGAAGCAGACCCAACAAGAGGCCCATAGGGAGAAGGGAACCGTGAGTAAAGAATTCTGAAAGAGAAAAGGGATGGAGGAGCGTTCTCCTCCTAGATCCAACACCATCTGCCCAAAAAGTATCACCGAGAGCCCCTGCAGAGGACTCTGTCATGGAGAGCCCTCTAGTCTCTGTTAGTGGGGGAGCTGGTTAGGTTTAATCTGCACTGCTGAACCCCACATTGGTCCATCCCATCACCACATCAAATACCTCAGTCTCATCTCTACATGCAAGAGATGGGCAACATGGAAAACTCTCCAGCAGAACAGGGCACACGCACACTCTGACACATCTCTCACTCTCACTTCTGTGGACTATGTGAATTGTACAAACAACAGGAGGTCTGTGGAAGATAGAGAAGCAGAGGAAGACAGCTGGAAATAACAGAGGGAGTCCAGACAGAGAGAGTCTGAGAGCCTCGCACGAGTACTTTGAAGGGCAAGGGAGCGAGGTTAATAGAAGAAGATGGCAGAGAGGCCCTCATTAGGAGGGCACAGCAGAGGCATGGGGCAGGAATGAGAACGGGTCCAACATAAACCTGAGACTAAACACTTTCAACTGTTCTGCTGGGAATTTTCCATAGCGTCATTTACAGTCAGGAGCACTGAGGCAGGAGAGAGGGAGGGAGAGAACGGAGGGAGGGAGGAGAGAAACAGCTGAGGTTGTCTCGAGTTATAAGGCCCTAGCTTTTCCAGGTTGTCTTAGCAGCGCCTCCACTTTGTCGTCCTGTGCTGCTGAGTGATGGTTACCTGTGGGCTCATATCTGGTGACAATCAGCCAGGCCGACTGATTGGCCTCTCCTATATAATTGGACACTTTACATATATACTCTCCACTCTCCTCCTCAGTCACATTGTAGAGGGTCAGCACCTGAGCATCCGAGCTATTGACCCCAGAATGCTGGAAATAAAAAAATGTCATGTGCATCACAGACAAAGATGTTGCAGACACAAGATCAAACGTGACTTAAGAATTCGACAAAGGAACTTATAGATGTGCACGGTTTCCATTCACTAACATTAGCTCGATGAGGTTCACATATCTAAAAGCAGAAATTTGCACTTTTAAACTATTATAACATGACTGTAAAACTGGTCAGTAAGCTCCTACCTTGAGGACTCGGACGTACGGTAAACCATCCGGACCGACACGGCTTCCATTCACCTTGATGTGCTTCAGCCACTGGATGTGAGGCTGAGGATCGCTAAACACCTTGCACTCAAACTCCACATCGCTGCCCACCACTGCTGTGCGATTAGCGGGCAGGCCGGCCTGCAGAATCGGCCTGTGAGGAGAGCGTTCTGCAACACAACCAGAACACACATGAATGTTAGCTTAGAGGTTTGGTGAGCAGTGAAGCAAAAAGGCAACAGTAAAGACAAACAGATGTGCAATAATTCAAGTACACACGCCTGACCGATATTCAAACACAAGTGGAATGAAACCTTGCTTTGTTACTGGAAATGTCGGCGGTTGATTGCAGAAAAGGTCATCAGTTTAATTTGATATGATATTGCGCAATTTCACAGGAAAACTACAATATCTCATGCACGAGTGTTAAAGCAGCAATCTGCTGCTTGTATAATCATTGTCAGTTTGCCACAATGGATGTGCAAGCAAGACAAGTGGCTCATATTGAACCGGTACTGTAAAATGAAATGTTATTGAGGCTCCATTTTAATTACGATAACTCTCCAAAGTAAACTGGCCAAAAATCTGGCAGAGTGTCAACTGTCTGGGCTTCTTCTGATGAAGACATCCGCTGGGATTTCACAAGCACCTCACTGAATATAGATATCGCTACTCATCAGGATGTGGTCTCTACTGAGGGCGGGATAAAGTCCAGGGTACATCAGAGAAAGAGCGACTGTGATTTATCAGACGAAGGGAGTGAGAGCAAGTCAGTGCAGGTCCAAACGGGCAATCAGCTCCCTCGTCTTCATGGATCCATCACTCAAAGCCAAAGCAAACATGCTTCATTTATCTAATGGCTGACTACAGGACAAACCCAGTTCACTGTTCTTGAACTGTAAGACTGTGTAATTTAGGGCTGAGGTCACACTTCATCTATTGTCGCGTGAACCATTACAGTGAAATTGATCCAAAACCTACTGTCTATTGAACATACCAGCGATTAGATTAGTCCAGTACCATTACAGCTACTGTAAAACAGAAGGCGTTCAGCCCCACAGAAACTGATGATGTGACCAAAGTGACAGTTCAGCCATAAAAGTCTAAAGTGGCATAATCACCAAGTTAATGAGGAATAAACTAAGAAATCATCACCACGGGAAACAAGACTAAAACCTGAAAAGATGCTTGCTGGTGTCTGTGTTGCAGCACTGAAGGGCAAAGAAGCCATAAACATGCTGAAATATATTTTATGGCTTTATGGCATAAAGGACGACATCGAAAGATTATTGCTCGTGGTGTAAACTGTCCTTTAGAAACAACACTTACCGACTACATCGAGCTGGTATGTGTGGTTGATGCTGCCATACTGGTTCTCCACAATACAGGTGTAGTTTCCCTTGTCAGAGGGAACTACAGATTCCATGATGATGGTCCACACATGGTCACGAACCTGCATGTTGGGGAAAAAGGTTACAGTAGCTGGTATACAAAAAAACATCATCAATAACCACAATCGTGAATATATAATTAAGCACATGATCCCTTTATTTTCTTTCCACTATTGAATTAGTTAGATTAAGAAACAAAATGCCATATTACCAAATACCAGCAGAGAGATAGTTTTTTCTCCTTTCCTTCATTCTAATAGGAGCGGCTAACAAGGTAAATGAAGTGCAATGTGGTGATAACAACATACAGGGCTACTCCCTCTTCCTGTGGCCAACAACCAATGTATAAGGCTGCGGATCACAACAAGACCGCAGCAAAATTAGGCTTGTATATACATCTGCCCCAACCTGTCTTATTAGCACCAACTTATGCCTGGCTCTTTTCTCCAAGACATGTTATAATTTTTCTCCCATAAATCTGCCAAGACCAGCAGTATGTGATTAAGCAACAAACCTCTAAGGCGATGGCAACATCAAACATGCATATACAGAGACTGAGCCATACCGTTTCCCTCATTTAGCTAAAACGCGTGTGCAGCTGCCTGCTGCCAGATGTGTTGTGCTTTGTTTCATACATGTGGTCTACATTATTCCCTTTCTCCGGCAAGTCTTTATGCAGACGATATGTATATGAACAATAGAAGCCTGGCCATAAAAGCAAGAGAGACATCCCCGTCCACTGATGCAGACCTTTGCACTTTGACTGAAAAAACAGCAGCCAGATGGTTAAGTGTGCTGACTGACTGAGCTGGGCTGGGCAGAGGAAAGGGGGGCGTTAGGCAGCTGAGAGGAAACTCCTAAATGTGTCCCAGCTGGGGAGGGAGAAGGGCTGGGGAAGCACGAGACAAGGCTGAACTAGCCTACACCTTGATGGGAGGCGCAGACTCAGAGAGGGAGGAGGACTCTGTTCATGCATCCAAAATCTGTGCGCCACTGCTACTGAATATAACCATGAGAAGAAGCCAAAATAAAACTTCAAAAAGCACAATATTTACCAAATACATAACAACCATTGGTGGACTAAGTCATGGATTAATGCAAGGACCTTCATTACCTGCCTGTGCTCTAAAGTAAATGAGGAGTAGCAGTAAAGCTCAGACAAGTTCATGCAATGTCTACGGGAAAGGGAAGCTAATATAAAAGAAATCCACTAAACATCTGCCTCTAATGAGCAAACCTGCTCCTGACCCTTTACCTGGAGTATAATGTCTTATCTCAACTGTTATAAACTCACACCTTATCAACACTGACACATTTGATTTCCGCCTCATTGGAAACACAAGGATGTTGACAAAAGGATGGTCGCAGCGCAAAAGATATATCCCAGTCAGATAGAGTAGCATGCTACATTACTGCTGTATGGATGTAATTACAGATAAGACGATACACTGATACAGAAAATGAGGACAACCAAACTTTGGCTTCATCCAAAGAGCGGGCTAGGATTGCCCACCGGAAGGTATCATTACAACGTTCCTTTTTATGACATAGGATATCAACTTGCATTGTTTAGTATCTGCTTTTCACTTGCTGAAAGCGTTCCTTACTCCAGGGGAGGAGGTAGTGATCTAATGTGGAGATGAGATCACTGACACATCCGCACAAAGAGTTTGTGCGATCCAAGAAGAAATGCTAAAGAAGGCTTTGGGTCACCAAGAGGAAGCGAAGGGGAACTTTAAGAACATTTCTAAAACAGTTTTCACTCACCTTGAAGCCTCCAATTCGATGGTCTCTCTTGAACTCCTTGCCATTCTTGTACCACTTCAGTGTGGGTGTTGGGTTGCCACTGGCCTGGCAGCGGAACTTCACAGTCTTACTGGCCGGGACAGCGTGAAGCTTTTTCTCCATTTTTTCTGGATGAGCCCATTGTGGGGCCATCGCTACGGAAGAATAAGACAGAGGACAGAGGTTAGCTGATTAGATCAAAGTAAAATAAAGAAAAAATAAATCAAACGCATTGTATGCACCCAAACGGATTTCTATAATATAGTCATAAGGCTTGGCTGTCAATGTGTACGGCCTTTTTTGATGCAGTGGCTCTGATATCGGGGCAGTTAAGTTAAGTCATGTTGTGTAAATTCCAGAGACAGATAACGCTCAGGGAGTCAGATCTCAAACCATAGGCCGGCCTGCCTGGCACACCAAGCGGCTGGTGGGTAGAACAGAAAGTGCCAGATGAGGAACCCTCAGTGACTTAATTTATATAGACACAAATTGAGACATGTCCAAGGTTAACCACTGTCGGTGACCACATGGACATTCATTGAGTCATCGAAGTAGTGAAAGCCGTCTGATTCAGAGTGAAATCATTCACCAAAACGTGACACACATACATGGTGAACACACGAATGCATCCATTCATGACAATTAGTCATAGATTTGTGACACTGGATGGGCCAGTATGTCTATGTGAGGTACTAACTTGAAGGAATTAGCACACTTACGCAGAAGTTTTTGACTGCCTAACAGTTTAGCTTCCTCTGATGAAGACTCTTCATCCTCATCGTCATCCTCAGATGAGGCCGGGGTATCAACTGGGGAAAGAGGCAGTGAGACATCTTGTCAGGCATATCAAATACAATTATTACCACACTGATCAGCAGAATATTTTTTCAGTGCTATAAATTCAGGAAATATTAATTAAGACAAATATTTTTTGGAAAGTTGTAAATAGCCTCAGTGTTTCTTTTGCTGATAAATCCTGTGAAGATTTACATTTCTATTACTTTA
This sequence comes from Macroramphosus scolopax, assembly GCA_901007825.1. NCBI lineage: Eukaryota > Metazoa > Chordata > Actinopteri > Syngnathiformes > Centriscidae > Macroramphosus > Macroramphosus scolopax. Next base: position 144,918 of record CAAKHC010002267.1, on the reverse strand, counting down.
CCTGTGACGTTGAAGAAGACACTGTGGTTCCCGAAGGTGGTGCATGAGTACAGGCCAGAGTCGGCCAGCTCCACAGTCTCAATCTCCAGCTGGCCATTGCGGATACGCGTGTGTTCTCCGTCCACTACTGCCCCATGGTCTTTGGTCCAGTTGACAGCATTGAGGGACTCCTTGGCAGAGCAACTGAGATCCAGACGATCCCCGAGATAGAGGGTGAACAGCTCTGCTGGCGTTTCCACAGAGACTAGGAAGGAAACATGGGTCATACATCTGTAACAGCTCAGTAGGTTACAAAGCAGAGAGACCAAGTAATGTACTAACTAACTGTGGTCTATACAAGTCATCAACAGGATGAGTCTCACACACATAAAGTGCACAATATCCGGAATGAATAAATAGTAGGGAGGGATGGAGAGTGTCTAAATGTTCAGAGAGCTCACAAAATGGAGTTGCAGTTTCAACACATGAAAATGTACTTCAATCATAAAACAGGGACCAAGAGACATCAGAAAAGTCCTTCCTTGATTTCCTCCTGGCACACAGCCTGCACAACCTCTTCCTCAAATGAAATCGCATCAAATGAGTCAAGGCCCTATCGTCAGGCAGGCAAGGAGCTATTTGGAAAGGAAGGTGAAATTCAATTAGAGGAATGAAGAGATTGGAGGCGTCACCGAACGGGACACCTGAGCCCCCCTGTTCTAAATGACTACATAGTCCACGAGGGGGAGGGGGTAACCCAATTATTCTGACAGGTTGTCCATCACAATGGTGTTGTTTGTCTGGTTACGAAGGTGAAGATCGACACAGGGCAACCTGCTCGACGTTCTGGCTCCAGGAGCCCACTTCACACTTCACAAAGTTCACTGAGCCAATGAAACACTAATGATCATATTCACCATCAATTATCTAGTATCTGAAAAAAATGTCAGATACTAAAAAAATATATAAAAACAATATAGCAGCAAAATGTTACAGAATATTTGTTGATTAATTTTAGGTCAATCGATACAGCAGCTACACACTAATTACTTCATCTTCAACAATCTTGTAGTTTTTACACCAAGTAGCACAAACAAGGCAGCACCACATCTATTGATCTGTATCGAAACCTCGACCAAATTGCAAATGATCTGATATATAAACATTGATACTGCATAACAGCACCTGTTCTAACCTGCCTCCTGTCTCTAGTCTACACTTCTTACAGTGTGGGTGGCAGCATGCACAGTAAACTTGTAGGCTGCCACTTAAAGCCGTACCTGCTAGAGTTTATTATTTAGTTACTTGTGTTACGGACATGGACATGCGAGTAGTCTACAATACTGTTCAGTTATAACGGTAAATGTCTTCTATACTGAGAAGTTGTTAGCAGCTTATAAATACAGAATTTAATATAAATGAATAACACAATTTTTTATCAATTTTTGAATTCATAGAAATCTAAGATTGTGTGAAATATCTTACATACAAAGAATCAATGTAGGATTGCATTGTGATCGGATTCACACCTCTACTATAACGTACAGTAAGTCATTTTATTCATCTGCCTTTTCATTTTCCTTCATAATCACTTTTGCACGAGAGCAAGAAAATGTTCAGAACTATTTTCCAAACACTTGCAAACATTTGCAAAACACACTTCCTCACAACAGGAAGCATATCTATATAGCTTAGCCTCCGGACAACATCAGCTAACCTGACTAATCCCTCCCACCATCACAACAAAGGACTCTAAACAATAAAGGGGAAGAGGGAGTTCAGCAGAGTGAGCCAGTGAGCATGTGCACAGGAGCGAGCGAGTGAGGGCCTGCAGCGGCAGGTTCTAGTGCCAGTTGCTATGGTGACCCCACTTGGGCCTAGTAAAGGTATTTCCTGGATCACATATGTCTGACAGGCCCTTAATCCCAGCAGGAAAAGGGGCCAGGGGGTAGGATCAACTTTCTCCTTAGAAACAAAACCAAGCGGGGAAAGCAGACGAGGCATTTAGTGATGGGCTCCAGCTATCCATCCTGGACGCAGCCTTAACCACAAGGTCCCTGCGCTCTGTGTGGGGGCCATTTAGTACGTTTCTGTCCCTGCCCTCTAAATGGAGATGCCACTGATAAAGCTGTGTCAACATCCCAGCTGTTAATCTGGCTGCAGACATCATAAAACGCCCATAAAAGCTGTAAAATTTGCTTGTTGCTTTGTGGGCCACAGTCAGGACCATTTGTGCTTCTGTGACTACCTACTTAGAGCTCAAGTCAGATATGACACAATGTAGGCAGACAGCGATTCCTCTGACTACTTCCGAGTAGAAATGTCATGTTAGAAATGAATAACACACTTGTGCCAGTCAGTGAATTTATCTTCACCTCTTTACACTTTGCCAAGTTACCAGCATTTCCTTTGAATTTGAGGATGTTTCATCTCAGCTAATCCTCCTGGTGCTATGATTGGATTAAAATGGATTAAGGACCATATTTTCAGAAAGCAGCCCATCTGCAAGGGTCTTTCATATGTTATTCTAACTATTTGGGGAAAAGTTGATTGACATCATTTAAAATCAGCCTAATTAACTAAATCATGAAAGGAATTTTGGTTAAGAAGAAGGCACTCAGACGTTTTAAACTACACGGAGAAAGCTCACTAGTCTGTAAACTGGAAATCATCAACTCAGACGAAGAGTTGGGGCCAGTCGACGGAGCTTTCTCTGGCCACACGATAGGAAGCAATATGCCGCGTGAATGACTTCTGGGATTTCCTGCTCTCACTGGAGTGATGGCTGAATGCAGTAAAGTCCGGCCAGCTGAGGCTCTGTGGTGGCACACAGAGAAAATAGCAAGTTTCCTTTGCTGCCTTGATCACAACAGAGTGAAGGGGTGGGTGACGTGTAGAGGGGATTGATTAGAGACAAAAGGCAGGACTAGCAGGAAGCAAGAGAATAGGAAAATGCCCATTAGCAAGCCCAAAAAAAACCACTGAGCGAGTGTCCCTCCTGAAAGCACTCCAGTGGACAACCTTTTCAAACTCAAATGAGCCGCTGACAATCAGCATGGATTAACACTTGGGAGCAACAAGGATTACTGAGCAGTGCAAAGTTAACCTCCAAGATGTTGCAGTGTCATTCAGATAACTTCAGCAACATAATGGCTTTAATGGGGCTAACATAGCACTACTGATATATTTTAAACTCTTAAAAGGATAAAGAAAAAACTCTTAGCTTTCTTTCCAACTGTATATACAGTGTCTATTCTACTAAACGTTTGTGTCACCAATCACAAAGTCACGGGCACCAACAGTTTACTAAAAATGGTTTGCAGGAACTCTACACTCAAGCATTTAAAGTGACGGTTTCTGCAACCCGATTTTATCCTCACAAATTACCAGGTTACAGTAAAATGGACTATTTTTTACAGCAACATAAATATGCTTTGTACGATACAATATGTGCAGCTCACAGGAACATTGGACCTCACAAGAAAGTCTCCCTTTAAGCATCTAACAGCAGCTACTTTCATCAAACTTAAAATCTAAAACAATGTCCAAATCTTCTTGTGTGTAGGCATGGAAAGAATTTCTAAATTTAGTATAATGTTATTTTCAAATTATTTTGCACTCTAAATACATGCATTACAATAATCCAGATTATAGGTTGAGATCTGCCACAACAGTATTTTGTATCTCGGGTTGTATGTTTGCAACATAGCAAGTCCCTTTATGAGGAAAATCAACATATTTGCCTTTCCTCTTGTTCATGTTTTATCTCTGTGACATTAACAGCAAGAAGTTATTGTTCCTCTTCCTTCAGGTGGAAAATGTGACCAATGTATTGTCAAAATTGTTTCTTTGCCAGACATGGCTTGCCTACTGTATGACTCCAACTATTTGATTGGTGCCGTTAACGTCTTTAAAACGGTGCAGAACTGTGTCAACATGAAGACACAACTCCACTGCTACCAAACACAACATTAATACTGAATTAATGGCGCCAAGGAAAATTGGAAAGTATGGACCAGTGAGTCACATTCCCAAAGTCAGCAGGACTGTTTCTTTGGGCGCCCATCACTGTCTTAAAAGAGCTTTTCGCAGGACTGTGGCTGCTCCAGATCTGAAGAACCCTCCACCAAAAGGTCAGTGGCTCTGTTTCTCTGATTGACAGCAGTATCGAGGCGAGGAAAGCCACAGGGAACACCACATAAATAACTTGACATTACACTGTTACAAGTATAACATCCATACCAACGCTGACATATTTTGAAGTTAAAAACACATTCCAGTTTTCCTCAATGTTCACACTGGAGACGTTTCTAAGGGGCTTCAATCATTCAAATGATTGTCCACATGGCCCCTGAAGCAATTCAATGAACTTAATTTGTTCAGGGAATATTCTTTTCTTATTTGAACAACAAATAACAACAAAAAGCCCCGAGACAGACCGAGAAAGACGCATAAAACATGACCATTTCCATACAGCTATTTTGTTTCCCCAGTCAAGACAAAAGGAATGCAACCAAATGCTTCTGCTGTGATTGTTTGTCGACAGCTGAAACCATCCGTCACCCAGCAGGGAAGCAGGGGGAAAGTGAAGCATTCCCAAGCAAAAGTCAGTGGGGGAGCAGAAGGGAGAAAAACAGAGGCGCATAGATAGTACCTGGCCATTTGGTGATTAAGAATTGGGTGGAGTGTAAATGCATCAGACTCCCCCACCCGAATGGAGATTTATGGCTCACCTTAGAAGACAAACACTTTCCTCAGAAATCTTATCCTGTAGTATAAGGGAGGGCTCAAAGTAGCATCTTATTTCCTCTTCTCGAGAAATGTGGTAATTTATAGTTTCCTTGGAAGTTAACTCCTCTCCCAGTGACAACAAATACCTTTTCATTACAAAGGAAGAGAGGAGCGAGGACTTCTAGGTAGTGGGGCTGCCCTGGGGCTACAGATGGGAGTCATTTACTCCCCCCTGCCCCACTGTTGGCTTAAACACAGCCAAGGCAAGTTTATTTTAGGGCTTACTGCTCTAGAGAGACCCTCTTTCTTGATTATTCTAATTATAATGCCGAGCTTTATCATATTCCTTTTCTGCTCTACACATCCGACTGCGGAGAGTAAACAGCCAAACCCATCTACCCACAAGCCCAGGCAGCTATTACATTGTTGGACTGTATCCAAGAGACACATTTTTAAGGATTCAATTTCAGTGGTTCTTTCCCCTTTTCAGAACTGAATTTGAGTAACAGTCAGATCAGGCTGCTTCTTTATAGAAAAGTATTTAAGGTTTACAGTCCAGTTAAAGAACAAAATAAAGTCATAGCTTGTTCATATACATTATTTTGGCAAGCAAAGAAAAACAGCGCAGGTGTCACTAACAGTCAGAAACAACGTTGCGCTACATATGGAGCCCTCAAACAACATAAGACTCAGGCTAATGGGGGTGGTGGGGGAAAGACTGACGCTACAAAGGCACCAAAGCCTGGAGTGTGTTAGGATTACATTCCTGCACAAAGAACAAAGCTAGGATTAGGACTCTTTTTCAAGGAAAGAGATAAGTCCGACTTCAATCAGTGATTTGTTGTCCAACATTATGTTTTTTCTCAACACTTCCCCCAGAGTGAGGAGAAAAACAGTCCACAAATGAACACTCGACTAGTTATCACAACATCTTACCTTCATCAGTGTTGGCAGGCCGACACTGGGTCCTTAAAACTTGGGCGGATAAAGCCAGAAACAGAAGTAAACTTGGCCTCATCAGCATCCTGCGGAGGGAGCTACAACTGTTGGCTGTTCTGCGACTGGAACTCCATTCAGATCTTTGGGGCATCAGCAGCAGGTCATTCACAGACTTTAACTGTAAAAACAAAACAAATGTACAACAATGTGAGCAAGCCTCAAAAGTAATTCGTTAACTGAGAAAAAGCATGTTTACACGTTTTTAAAAGACAAGATATATTCACTTGGAAGATGGCAGAAGAATGTTCTGACAAATGAAAAGTTAAATGTTCAAATAACTGTCCAGCCTCTGGAACTACGACGACCCGACAACTGACTGAACTCTACAAATCGACATTTGTATTTTCATTTTAGTAGAAGAGAAAACTTCAAACACATCAGAAAAAGGAGGACGTTTTGCTGTATCGCCACAAAGTTCAAGGGCAGTTCTTCAGCATTAAGGCCTTCTTGTTCTAAAACACTGATAAGAAGATGCAGTGCACCAGACTTCCTCTGCTGGCTCAAGCAAACAAATATGTATACATCTTGCACAGTTCTCCGGAATTAAATGTTTTCAGAGCTTTGGAGTAACAGTTGAGGTATTAACTCATGAAGACAGTCATCATACACAGAAAATGCTGCATCAACTTTGCCTTTTTTCAGATCCAACCACTGTAGTAGCTGAAGGATGTAGAAAGTCTTCTAAAACGGGGCACAGTGCAGTGGGTGAACCGCACATGAACATCTGCTTGCATCATCACCCCAGCAGCATCTGTCCTCAGAGATTAACACTTGCCCCTAACCACCCTGTAACCCCCCTTGAGGAATTTGTTAAAGACCAAAAAAACTACAGCCTGTCATGTGACACCCTTGTAGAAAGACTGCTGGGCCATCCTTTCCACAGTCAGAGATCTATCACCTAACACTTGGTTTTGGTCCAAAGCCCAGAATGACCCCCTAAACCCATTTGCTTCCATCAGATGTCAAGAAATGTAGAGAAGTTTTAAGGCTTCTTCCACTGCAGAGAACACAATGATGACTCTTGTAACGAGTAGTGACGTAAATAATTAAAAATAAACCATGTTGATTTTGTAAAAATAACAACAAAAACAACAACGTCAAAGAAATCCCAACTGGCTTCGGGCTTTCACACAAAGACATGCTCAGATGCAGCTGTGCTTGCCCTTACGAGGTAATCACTTATGTGTGTGTTCGTCACTGAAGCAGTCATTGTGTTCTCCTCAAACCAATTCGATTTCACTTTCCAAGAATGGTCTACTATTCCAGCAGCTGAGCTGGGTCAGGGGGATCCGAGGGGGATAAAGAAGCTTGGTCATCGTGGCTCTGTAAGCAGTGAGTCAGTCTTTGGGAAGTCTCCAAGACAGCGCTTCTGCTGCCAAAGAGAAGTAACCACAGAGAGCAGCCGACCACGTTCTCTGGTCACTACGACCACCGCTGAACAATTGAAAGAGAGGAAGTAGCATCTTGAAAGTGTGACGTGACACTTTGTCATCCTCCACTTCCATGAGATCAACAGTTAAACATACTGTATGTCTTACTAGCCACACACTCAGAGCACACTCATCTGGAATGAGTGAGTAGTTCTGTACAGAGGCAAACGTTACATTGGCAGGCTGATATTATTGGCCAATATCAGTTGATCAGTGATATCAGTAAAAGCAAGAGCACAGTTTACATGAAGAAGCCATGTGCTACATTTTCTGCTTATTGGCCCATAGTTTTTAAATTCAAGCTCAGTTCCTTCATGTTAATACCTAATGTAGGATTACTGCCACGTTGAATTTTACTTTAATCCAACAGCTTGGTGATATAATTTTTTTATTTGAAATCTACATAGCTCCTCAAACATGGGGAATTCCTGTTCAAGGTTGTTTCTACATTTAGATAGGGGCGGAAGGATGTGCCAATAAAAACATATTGGGATTCTTTGTGACAGATAATGCGATTGTATAGGACATGATGATTTGAGTGGGAATGATGATCGAGGCATTTAAATTTCACTGGAAAAACTTATTTGAACTTATTTGAGAACTTATTTGATTTCCACTGGGGTCTGTACCAAACAAGCCTGTTCCCTTTTATCTGGAGGATATTATTATTATTATTATAGGTCGGCCATTTCTGTAGCACAACAGTGCTTCAATAATAATGTGACACATTTAAGTTCATCTAAAAATTGGGTATTGCAATTTCAGTAATTGTTCGATTCACTGTGCAGCCATATTCAACATGAATTTTATGGGCTGTTGGTCCTGTAAGAATACATATAGGAGGTGATTTAGGGTTTGGGTGTTTAAGCTATGACAGCAGGTGACTTGAACTTAATGAAGACATTTACAAGTTGTCATAAATCAAAACAACTTGCAATGTAGCGCTTGCAAAGTTTATTAAAACTCAAGCAAGACAGTTAAATGTCAAGTCTTCACAGCAAGCACACACAAGGCATTTAAATGATGACATATTAGCAAACACATCTCACACATGTGATCTGTCCAGTCATTCCACCTCGAGCAGATAAATCTAATCTATTAGAGCCGCTGGATAAAATGCTTCTTGTCCGATTCCAACTTCAATCTCATGTGGAACATCAGAGAAAGTCTAAGCCCTCCAGCAGCATGAGATACAAACAGAAATACCAACCATTAGTCCATTTGATGTTACACTGCTCCTTTGGGCCCAAAACCTGTATGTGATCTCTCACCGATATAATGATGAAGATACAGGAAGCCGTTTGAGTATTGATGTCCAGAGTCTAAAGCCAGTTTGTTAATATATGTATAATGAAATTGTTTACAATGCAAGGAAACCAAGCCGCTCCATGGAAAATAAACAACTGCTTCGAAAATAAACACTGGTAAAATAAACTCCCATTGCAAGATACTTTCTTTAGTAACTATTTGGACCTTTTAATTCCACACTAGCTTAATTTAATGAGGAATTCCAGTGCCTAAAAAATAAATCTCACATTTAGTGTAATAAATGTTTTCCTAAGCTTTGAAGAGATTTTAACATTTTTCCTGAAGAATTTAGCCACATGAAAGTGGTTAAACTAAACAGATTAGAGCATGCAGGACACATTTAGCTTCTTTCATTAGACAAAGACAAAGGTTACAGGACTAACCCATAACATGGCCTGCGCCATAATTACTGTTCACCACCAGCCATGCATAAAATTCCTCAGCTCCCAAATTCTGTAGCCCCTTCCCAGTTAACTCTGCACTCCCAGCCTGCAACAGGACACAGTCTACACACGGCAGCAGTTCAGCCGACATAGGAGCATCAGACCATTTCCCTAAGGCTACGGTGTCTACAAAACACTTGTGTTATTTGTTTCTTGCAGCCACACAATCTGAATTGGTGGTTGGCCACCAGCGTGCCACGGAGGGAGATCAGGTGTCATGAGATTACACTCAAATGTAAAGACAATTAATGTCAAGCTAGCTGACACTGTGCCATTTGGTTCACACTTACATACAAAGTGCCTTTCGGTGAAGTCAGTGCATATCAAGTGTTAATGTTTTCACAAGGGAGGGTAAAACGGGATACAAAACCCTGGTGATGTTGGAAGTACAGAATCCATTGTGCCTGAATTAAATCCACCCAAATAGCAAAGACAACAACTTAAATAGCTACATATTCAGTTAAAAACAGGGTGAAGGAAAGGAAATATTTAATTCCACACCAATTTCTTGGTGGTTTTAGTTACATTAAATATAATCATTGAAACTCAAGGGAAAACAAAGCCAGGGAAGCATCTTAGTAAATCAATAGGCAGGATTATTCTCACATCATATAAGGTTCAGGAGAAAACTTTTCCTGCAGGTAAACTCCCTGTGAACATGCCTCAACCATCCATTTTCTACCTCCTCCTTTAAAACTGAACATGCAGAGCTTCATCAAACATCAGGTTGCTCATCCACACCCAGCCTCCATGACAGATGAAATAATGTTGGTCTGACTGTGAGGATTTAAAGATCCACAAGAGACTTCCAATAATCTGTCCTGTAGCCCGAGAGAAATGATGGGATTAGACTTTCTTTAAAAAGGTTTAAATGAGTCTTGTGTGAGACTTTAATGGAGATGAACGAGGCCCGACTAGTTTGGCAAAGACCAAAGATGGAAAAGGTGACAGGAACCAGACACATGTTGAAGTTTAACAGAATTGACAGCAAAGCTTCAAAGAAAAATGTCTTTTACTATGAAGCCACAAAATCAAAGTGCGTTGTCGAGATTTAGATGTTAATCTCAGATTTCTGTGTTTTTCTGTTTGACATAAGTAGACTTCATCGAAGTATCCAGTCGGTTTAAATGTGTTTTCTATGCCTTAGGTGAGAAAAGAGAATAAATTCTGGCAGGAGTTTTGGCACAATTTAGGCTTTATGTGTTTTTACCCTCTCATCATCAAACACGGAGGACACTGAGGTGTTAGTGTGCCTCAAATGTCCTGTAAACTCTGTCGGATAAAACAAAATACTTATCGTTTGCCATAAATAAAATGGTCATTTTCAATGTTTCTAATTCATTGAGCTCAAAACGTTACACTCTTATCAGGGTCAATTCGTAAACTATAATTCGCTCGTTATTAGCTACTGTAGCTATAAAGACTTACAGTGGAAAACAATAGCTGACCCCTTGCACGTAAACATACAATAAAGAGGAGCCGACTCAAAGAGTGGGGGAATGAAAAACACCAACCTACCTTACTGGCGGGGGGCTGTGGGACAGCCAGTGTGGGTCGGATAAGGCAGACTCCTCCGCTGAGATTGAGGCAGAAAGTCTGTCCGAAAAACAGTAAATCCACTAGACGGACTCAACGTGGGACCGTTGACCGACGTTTCTTTAGCCCAAACTATAAACGTTTAGCTAACAAGTTCGCGCATATTTTTGCCAAACTTGTGCAACTTTAGAAAACAACGTGCGTGGCCCCACTTAAAAAAAAACACTATTTAATGAAGCGGAAAGAAAACTTCCTAAACAGTGTTAAAGTTGTACAAATCGAAATGTATCGATGGATCCAGGTTTTCCTTTACATTGAGATTTTCCTAGCTAACACGAACCGATCCAAAGCCAGCAACTAACGCGGGTGCAGCCTGTGCGGTAACTTCGTGTTTGGTAGTCCCTTTATCCAGATCACGATGAAATCAAGTCCTGTCACCTCGAAACACTGGATCCGAAAGTTGCTCAACTAACTATCGAAAAGAACGTGCCGTTTCGCAGGTGTTTTCTCACAAAAGAGTAGCCCTTCGATGAATTCAGCAAAGTATTTTTAACATCCCTGGCGGAAAAATGAGTTTAACAACGAGACTCCGGGCTGCTCCAAACCTCCCCCCTTAAATCTGAGAAGTGAGAATATGCGCATCCTCCGGACCCCTGGCAAGACACAGCTAGTAGCTCTGACAACATCCGGTGTGTCATTCAGAAATAAAAGCCTCACGAGGAGCTCTCTGCAGAAAGTTACCTGCGCTATGGCGCAGTAGTTAGCTGGGTGTACGAGTATAAGAGTTGAAGTGAAATTATCTGGTTACATTTAGTGCTGTTATTCAGATGACTGATGAACTCATCCCTTTTAGACTTATTTACCTTTCATTGCACTTGCTACTGGTAGAAAAACATGTTTTTTTTACAACAGACATTATTCGATTGTAATGGCTGATTGTCAAAGTATGTAAGATGCATTTGTTGATCTATATTTAAATGATGGCTGTTGTGTCGGGTGAAAATAAAAAACACCAATTCAGCCTAATTGAGAGGAAGCCTAAACGTTTTTATCTTTACTGCAAAATTTTATATTGGATTTCAGATTATGGATATGTATTGTATTGTGGATTTGCAGTATTTATTTCATGTTGATTATGTTTTGTTTTTTAACTTAACCTGATGCATTTCATTGTATTAGAACTATTTTCAGGTAATCCATCAATTTCACATTTAAGCAGTCTTTTATTATTTTGAAGGCCAAATTAGCGGCATTTTTCACGATGTTAGGTTCTAGCTTGACTCAGGTCTGCTCGGGCTGGTAGAGACCTGGCTCCCCCTGCCATCCACGGCACCTCTCCTACAGATCTCCCTCCCAACAATTCTCCACACCACGCACTTTGCATTGTGGGAATGGAGAAAAACACTCAGGCTTGTAATGGGACTATAATTATAGGCTCTTGCATTAAACTTAATAATAGTAAAGTGGATGTATATCACAAACTCAGCCATGACCACAAAATAACCATGTATAAAAATGAGAATATCAAATAAATGTTCAACAAGGTACCCAGGGTCCTTGAATTCATCATACACACTGTGAGAATAGAAGTTTGGAACACTTGAAAGATCTCTTAAGCATCCATTGTATACCTTCCATGTCAAACATTCAAATGTATAAAGTAATACAAATTAAACTTTTAACCATTACCAAAGTGTTGTTTTTGGTTTAACTATTATATATAAACTCAAAGTAAAAAAGCTGTGTTGATTGAGAAGACTAGGTCAATCAGGGTGAGCAGTGTAAATAAACGTGAGCTGAATGTGTATGCAATAATATAAGAATGTGCTGGAAATATATTTTCTTTGCAGGACTTCGGATAAACAACTGCTGATTCAATGAAACAAAGACAGCACTTTCATCCACTTCCTGTTTTAAGCAACAATGAAATAGCTTTAATATGCTGATGTGAAGTTCTTATGCGCTGGAAGTCTTTCAAAGAGCATCAGAATCTCAAATGTATCTGCCAACTCCACACAAAGAGTTTGTTCTGCTTGATCACATTCAAGTCTGAAGAGCTCATATGGTCTCTGAGTGGTTTTATGTCACAAACTGACAAATGATTGATGACCGAAGCTGCAGAGACATATGAAGTCCAGCTTGGAAGTTAGAATAGGATGACAAAGAAACAGATTTGTGTTTCAACGTGTGTGAGCTTCTATTGTGCGTGCAACATTAACACTGAATGATGTGATGGTTATTAACACATAAGGGGTCTTTAGTGCTTTTTTCAATCTCAGGTTGAACATCTGTATTTGAATATCTTTAGTACAGAATAATAAGTGAATACAATAACTGCATGCGTTACATATACTCCTGATCCATATTCATGGTATCTCATAGTAGACCCTAATTTTGGCTCCAATCAGCCGCTACACGATGACATTACCAGATTTTTTTCTGCTGCTAGTTTGAAATCCTGAAATAGAAATTCTGAAATCTGAGCTAAGAGTTTATGGAGAAATCCCAACAGAGCAGTGTGCTGCTTTAATAAAAGCTTTTGAATGAAGAAGATAACCAAGGTATGAAGTTGCCCTATGGGTCCATTATGGTAGATTTTATTAAATGTAGATGCATAAAACTTTGAAAACGTCGGGATCTTTCATTTGTTCATTGTAGCTTTGTAATACTGAAAAGCTCAGTAGAGGGAACATACTTCACAGGATGTTATGAAAAGAACAGCATAGACTCAACACATCTGCTCACCATACATTTATGTGAATGAACCAAGTCTCAGGTTAGAATGGATTAGTACAGAGACTGCAAATGGGGGACCCATGTGGTCTTTCAGTGTTTTTTACCGGACCAATTCTTGACCCAGTAAAGACTTCCTCATATCTTGTCTTCACCGTGAGGTCAGAAGGAAGTCACTGCACCTGGCAAATAAACTGTAGAGGCACATAACATCCTGCAATATGTCATTTTTGCACTTCAGTTTTTTTGTCTGTAAGGGTCAATAATGGACCTTTGCTTTTAGCGAGAACATTCAGTTAACTTTGGACAGAACCAGTTACAAAGCTGTCCTTCAGTTTTCCAGTCTTTCTGTCGGGCAGAATACAGTCATGACGGTATCATCCATTTTCTCTTGTAACTCTCAGCAAGTTTCCCAAAATATCAAACTGAACTTCAAACAGAGCTGTTAACTAATCCGCAGATGGAATCTGAATCTGACAACTGCGATACATACCAAAGAAAAAAACAAATAATGTTTATTGGACAGTCTAATAGTGAGAGTGTAACTGCCATGTGCTGCACGCAGCCACATCTTATAGTTTCAGAGCACCAACACATGGCTGAGAAACTCTTTGATGCAGCAGCAGTTTGAAAGCAGTTTATAGACATTTTTTGTGCCACCAGGACTTTGTGTGTCCCTGATTGCGTTCAAGTTGTTAAAGATTAAAATGAAACAGTTCTTGAAAGGATATGAAAGCCTGGTCATAATGCATAACATATGACAATGGCCTCGTTTGTTTTATCATTTGCTTGTTTTGTTGTTTTCCTCGGGTGATAGGAGGTGAACCACATATGGGGAACACTGTAAATCTCCTTCCCCAGTCGGAATTGAGACGATTTAAGCAAACAGTAAGAGGGATGAACTGCACACTAATGAATTTATTGCAAACCAATAAAAGACAGTTTTCTTTTTATTGCACCACAAGAGACAAACTGTCTATATTTTATATTGGTTCAGTGGAGGAGACAGCAGAACTTGTATCATCTGGGGTTACTATGAAAGTCTTCTGCCATCAATCATTAATCTGTATTTGTGATGTTTACGTGCCTCGGTGTCCCAGGAAACATATGGGCAACTGTCAGGAGGTTGCTGCAAGTTCATGAATGTTATCGAGGGAAGGATGCAACTGATAGGAAGTCAGTTGAACTTTTGCTTAGTTGCAGGTGACAGAACCTCAGCCCAAACACCGTCTGTTTCAAGATGAGGTGGGGCATTTCTGATCACTCCTCACTTCCTTTCAGCATAAGGAAATGTGCCGGACACTGTTAAAGGCAGGAATACCTCATGCAAAGGCAAACCGAAGGCAAGCGAAGCCACACATCAGCATGGGAACAAACAGAGTGTCATGCAATGCCCATAGTGAACAATATCTGCCCCAGAGCAGCTTTGCATCTTGATTTCCCTAGCAGCTTCTTCATTGCCTTCAAAGTGGTGTCTTATTGTCGTTACTTTGCTTGTTTGGATTCCATTGTTACAGAGCAAGTACAAATATCCTCCTTTATTCCCACAAACCTCACACAGGCCTTCCACTACGTTGCCTGGGCCAAGCCCTCATCCATCCATCAGCGATGCCCCTGTCCTACACAGGGCCCCCCAAGCTCTGCTCACCACCCCCAGCCTTGTCTTTGACATAACGCTGTTGTGGCTTTCCGGGCCTTTATGCTGGCTGTTGTCTGAGGCAGATTGAAGACCCTTTGTGTGCTTCAGCCCCTGTCCTGAGTGGTCAGGAGGAACCAGCTGGGCGGCGAGTGGAGAGACAGGAATGCGCATATGAATAGGCCAGTGTGTGTCGGGCACCTGCTGATAGAGGGATGGCGTGCCTCTATTTAGTTCATCAGCGTTACCATCTTGTTCAATTACACGTGCAGCAAGGTGTTGCGTTCCCCGGTCATTCACACTCACTGAGAGCATTGTCATTGAAGTTGTGAACATTTTGCTGGTTTCTGTGTTAGAGGTGGTGTCAGCTGCATTGTTTTAGTTGTAAATGATTAACACTAACTGCAGCCCCTAAGCTCTGCCTATTGTGTCCTAACAATATTCCCAGTGAATGTTATGGAGATTCGGTTGATCTGATCTGATGCATACAAAACAATGGCTTGCAGGGGCTTGTCTTTACGGCCTGTCTTTGCTGCCGAGGAATCAAATATATTATATATGTTAGTCTTAGATGTAACTGTTACATAAGTCTTCTGATGAAGGAATGAAACTTTAAGACCAGAATGTGTTGTTGACATGATATCATGATAACTTCTAAAGACTGCGAGTAATGAACGAGAGCAGTGCTTTTCGCATTAGACTAAAAAACTGCTCTGGTTTATGTCATCTCAGGGAATCTTCAAATCAGCATCATGTAAAAATCATCAAGTAGAATGGTGAGTGGCTTGTGTTTGCATAAACAGCAGCCGGATGAGTCGTCAAACTGTTGCAATAACACACAAAGATATGAAGGAATAAAACTGCATAGAAAAGATAAGTTAACGTAGAAACACAGTGTATTGAAAATAGTTCACATATATTTGTCAGTTTCTCCACAGAGTCGTCAAACGACACGGGATAATCTGATTTCAAACAACAGTCTGGTTTGATGGGACCTGGATGTACGATCCCACACGGTTCATTAATAGTCCTCATATTGCATAGTTTACTGGTTGTTTGTCTGGCCATGCTTTTAAAGGAGATTACATCTCCATAATCAATACGAAGTAACTTAGCGATCCACTCTGGATAAAACATCTGGGAAAATAAACTTTCCCCCTCAAATATTCCCAAAACAACACGAAAGATCCCAGCATGTTGACTGCACACAAATTCCTCGGGAAACCTTTTCATGATCCCGAACGGTGCAAATAAGGACGTCTTTACAGTGTCCAGATGTGTAGGTTACACTTTAATGTCGCTGCAGGAACTCAAATTCCATCAAAGTGGCCTTAACGTCCAGTACGTCGAGGACCGGAAGATCTATGTGGTTGAATTGATACGTGACATGATTTATGTAAAGTTATAAAAGCTTCTATCGATGAGAGTAACACTTCAAGGTCATCTGTCACATGACACTGTGATTGGCTGGATCAAATGATGAGCCGGACATTTCCCACAGCTGCTGTGCTGATTGCCTGTAAGAGATGGGCCGCCGCCTCTGGAGTCGTGTCTCTTATCACCCGCTGACCTGGAAAGTAGGAGCGTAAGATCTGCAACAACACTTCAACCAGCAGACGACATGCTGCTTTGAAGTGGGAGTGGACCCAAATTAGATTATGCAGCTTCTCTGAGGAGCAGCTCCTGCAGATTTGATTACATACGGCCCCTCACCCAACACCCACACTGCTGCTACCCAAATGCAGATGAGACAAGGTGGGGCGGTCCTTCACTATGATACAGCACTCCTAATGTGTCCCCATCTGCCTGCCATTTACCTGATTACTTCAGGAGGACTCAGACAAGCCTGTCTCTGCCAGGGCAGCTGGGCGGCCAGAGAATAGCAGTAGATTTGTACAGGTGAACAAAGACAAGATAAGAACCAGACCCTTCTCTCATGCATGAAAACAAGCATCCGTGGAGGAAATTAACAGCACAATGTGATATGATGATGAATTATTCTGCAGTGTTGAACTCAATCGTTGTAGCGGAAGGAAATTGTAGAGTTTACATCTTAAAAATAACCTTGAAACCGGAAAAATATAATCGGAAGTTAAACGAGGACATGTTGTTCTCGTCGTCCACTCTTTCCTAAACTTTTTCATAGAAGTGCTGTTTAAAAAAAGATCCCAGACACCAACTTCAAATCCTCCGCACATGCATGGTACACAGACCACCTTCTATTTCTGATGAAAATAACATCCATTCCCGGTTTAACTTGGGCTCATTATGGTGGAAGTGGGTTCCCGGGCCAGGAAGTTTCATTGCTTTCCAAATAAATCTAAAACTAAACAGAGCTGTAATCCAAATTCCTCATCTTGTGGAGTCCTCCCTAAATCCCCACATTATGTGAAGCTCTCAAAAGCTCGGCATAAAAATAACACCTTATCCATCTAGATATCCCACACTACATTTCTATTGCTAAACTGGGTTGAACAGTCCTGTTGATTGAAATAACCAGAGAAGAAAAGTACGGAAAAGTTTTTTTTTTTCTGACAAAGCTGCACAAGCCAGTTTCTGATTGTTTCCACATTAAGGGGCTCCAAAATTCAAACCAGCTTATGAAAAATTATTAAGGAAGACTGAGGCCCTTAAACATTCCTCTACCGAGTGGCACAGAGGGTTTTCATTACCTCGCTCACTGCTTGAAAATCAAAGACATCAACTTTGATTATGTTACATAGAACCTGGCAAAGGATCAATCAGCGGGGGCTGTGGGCGGTTGTGATAGTCTGTGTGCCAGTCCAAATCACTCTGCTAATTCAAAAAGCAGAATGCTCCATTTAGAAAACTAACAGGAAAATGTAAAAATGAATTTCTTCATTGAGCAGTGAACCAAAAACGCTCAGAAACCCCCCCCGTTATTACTGACATGTGGCAGTCATGTTGTGTGACCTTGGTAATAGCTCCTCAGCTGTGTGGAAGGAGGAACTTGTCACTGAGCGTAAACAGCTCTCTTGGCTTAGTTCTCTATGCTAAAATACCCCCATCCCGCCCCATCTATCCCCCCAACACCCCATCTCCTTGTGGTGTGTGGCGTCAGCTGCAATGAGCTCCAGATGTGGCCTGGCACCCCTCCAGTCACTGCACTGGATGTGGTTTGAAGGTAGTTTGGAAACACCACCCACCAGCGGACCCAATGAAAGTTCCTCAGACTGTAGTGAGAGGTTTCTGTTGCATGTTTGTATTTGCGTGGACTGCAGGAGTGCTGAAGTGCAGAAGCACACATCCAGGGAAGAAAAGGGTATCTGTCACTGAAATGTTCATGTGTTACTTATTCAGCATGTTTGGAATAAGTAAGTATGTGAGAGAATTTTTTCCATCTGTTTCAGTTGATCTGGAAATAGCAACATCTTTCATTCATCCCCTGGCTTCCATTCTTTGTTCCCATTGCATATATTCTTTATTTAAGAAGGTTTTCTGTCATGTGGCCTGCCTTTGATAACCGCGCAAGACTTATCTCAATGAGAAATGAGGATGAAATAAAACCGCTTATAACTTGTGTTCGTGTAGAACCTTTTTATATTTTCTAACATGTTTATTTTTAACTAAAAACCTTTTAATTAGAAACTTGTGGTGTGCTGGGTAAAATACTAGGGCATAATCTTCATACAACATAAAACGGGTCATCAATAACATTGCATTTTGCAAATTAAAAGGCTGTTCATTATTTAATTTGGATTGAGATATAAATACCAGCAGTATCTAGTCCTAAGTTGGGTAAAGTATTTAAAAACTGGTAAACATGAGGCCATTGCAGCAGGTCATTAGGATTTAAAACACCAGTAATCAACATCAGATCAGTGAATCACCCTTTATAATGAAACAGTTTCGTTAGGTACATTTACACACAATGAAAGACCTCTTCAGGGACACACACATAAGGTGGGTATCCACTCATGAAGTCTTACTATTAGCTGCAGCAGCTACACTGATGCCTTCCCTTCTTTCTAACAGCAACCATGTTTAGTTTTCCAAGTGTGTGCATTCAGGATCGAATGAGGTCATTCTCTGTATGCTGCCAGCTAATTCACATGGTCAGCTGGAATCCACACATGGTACCTTTAAGCCGACAGCGCCCCCTGCTGCCTGACATCCAAAGCCAGGAACACTTGGAAATTAAAAACAACCAGATATGATCATGGTTTTGCCCTCTAGTTTTAATACAATCTAAATCTTTCAAACTCGACAAATGTTCAGTGCAAACAAGTATTAAAGCTAAAGAGGAGCAGATTTTGCACACTTAAAAATTCAGTATGTGACTGACAAAGTAACATAACTCAATGTTGCAAAATGCCTTGGTTGTTGGCACACTGTATCGAAATAAAGCCAGATAACATTTAGCATCTTTTAAATCATGCTAATGACTTTTTTTTTTGTCAGCTGAATACTTGTGCAGTTTATGTTTTCTGTCCAGCTTGTTAATGTTCAGTGAATTGACAAATATAACATTGAAAAAACCCTCTGTGGCTTTAAAACTGAACTGCTGCTCCTGGTAGTCGGCTGGGAGATCCGCACGTACCAAAGCAGTCCACAGCAAAACATTTAACAGGCAAAATAGCTTGTTGAACCTTCACGTAGCCAATTTACTTCCAGCAATTAACACAACGTCAATCGGGGAAGTGGGTGTATCCACTTCATTACTCCACGGATCGATCACACGTCTGTTAATGGATCACTTCTCAACTCTCAAACCACAACCAAATTCACATAGTTAGTATGGTGATGTGATGTTCTCATTCAGAGGTACATTGTTGACGCTCAGATGAGAAACAGGGCAGAGTGTAGTGAAGTCAAGATGAATATAGTTATGACTTAGAGCAGACCTCTTTAGCTAACACAGTCTGTTTAGAACTCCTGTCATTTCTCTGCTCTCAGTCAGAAGAGTCACAGCCTGCTGTAAATGAAATGTGTCTGTTGTCACTCAGGTGGTTTTAAGAGCTGCTGCAAATGTCCAGTAGCTGCCAGCTGGTAGGGCAGTTGGAGCCTCTTGTTCTCTTGGCAGCAGAGTGCTGGACAGTGCTCAAGAAGCAGCTGACACACCTCTTCATGACCTTGTTCTGCAGCCTGCTCATGCATTTAACAAAAGAACACACACAGGCAGCAGTTAACGCATAATAAAAGGACTTTTCTGGTTTTATTGTGGTAATACCAGAAATGCTGTAGTGTATTCACATTTGCTATAGCAGGCCTACCTTGTGTAAAGGAGACGCAGCGTCGTCGTCAGAGAGCGTTGGATCTGCACGGTGGTGCAGCAGGATTCTAACCACCTCCAGATGACCGCAGTAAGCTGACCGATGGAGCGGCGTGGCCCCTCCTGGTGTCTGGGGAGATGCACAAGCACCATTCTCCAGAAGAAACTTACATACAGCTAGATGACCACTGCGACTTGCATAGTGCTGAGAGAAAACACACAAAAACAGATAAGTTAAGACAGTTAAGATCCCTGATAGAACAGCAGCTTACAACAGCTGAACATCTACCCAGCAAACTCACTAGAGCTGTGTACCCAGCCGAGTCTCTCAGGTTAGGGTGCGTGCCTTTCTGGATTAGGGACTTGACCTTCTCCATGTCTCCATCCATGGCAGCAGACCAGATACCTGCATATAATAATGAAACTTACGGAACAGAGCAATGTGCTTCACACTGATAATTGAGTAAAATCGGAATTCAGGCAGATAAGCAACCTTGCGGAAAGCACATGTATAACGTTATAGTTTGCATAAGCCAGTAGTCATCATGGTGCGACCACATGCCTGATATTGTACCATACAAACCTCGTTCAAAATCCATTTCTTTCACCGTCTGGTAAACACTGGATGAGGTGACTGGATGCGAGCAGCACGCACAATGATCATCAGACGTCATTGTGTCAACTGGCACAAACAGGATTAAAATCGTCTTAGATTGATTCAAACCTGTAGCTAAATATTAATTTTGAAGTCACAGATATTAACTCCTATTTTCCTGTTATAGAAGTTTCTGTTTGTAGCGTTCGTCAACTTTCAGATGCATTGCACCACAGGACTGGCTTCACAACACACAAGCCCCAAAATACAGGCAAAACTCAAAGTAAAACACAACCCAATAACACTGTATTCACGAGATGTGAATTTAAATATACATAAAACAACCCGAACAGGCACTTTTGAGTTGTAGTAAACAGACAGGCTTCACCGAGGCTAACATTGTGCACCCGAGAATATAAGACCGAGACGTAAAGCGAACGTAATTACGTATATACGACTGGACCAATTGCAGAGCGGCATTCAGAAGGCCCCTTCAAATACAATCTGATACGATTCGTTTAAAGCTGGACATATCTTTAGGGAAAGTGTCTACATACATTGAATATTTAATTTCTATTGATAGTCAGAAACCAATGAATGGGTTGTACATACCATTCCAATGCCTCTGCTTTTCGTAGTGCTATTGAATTACAATAGTACAATTGATATTGTTTCCGATTGTTCTTAAAGGCATCTTTTGTCTCGTGTTATTGTCTGATGCTTCAAGCTAGCCAGCTCAGCTAGACTCGGCAGCACAACGTTGTTGTAATTACAACAAAATACTTTTAACCAAAGAGTCTCAAGAATGAGAAGAGTTACGTTATTTGTTAATGGCACATCTAAAAATGGCAAGGTGGGTAAGAACTTAGTATGCTGTTGCGCAACAGAATGACTGGCCTTTTATTTAACATAACGTGTTTATTTATTGCTAAAATCCGTTATAGCCAAGACAATCTTAAATGCTAGTTGTCAGTGCAGTTTCTTACTTACTGCTTAAACATTGTTCCCCCCGCTGCTAACGCTGCTAAATGCGATTAATACATATTGTACAAGACCTGCTGGCCATTTGTTCCAGATAAGTCGCAAGTTAAGACAGTCCCTGTTAAGCAATTTATTGAACAACATATATTTGTTCTCAGGTTGTAGCAGTGTACGGGGCCCTGTCCGACTTACTATCCGTAGCAAGCAATAAGCTAGGAATCAAAGCCTCCTGTTTATACAATGCAAAGGGAGGACTCATAGATGACATTGCTCTTATAAGGTAAGATAACAAGGACAACATATAAGCTGATGATCTCAGTGTGAACTTGTCTCTTCACCTTTTGCCTTTTCTGTTTAACCTGTTTCTGTCAGAGATGATGACGTCCTTTATGTCTCAGAAGGAGATCCATTCATTGGTGAGTGCTGTCATGTCAAGTCCCATTCATTCACCTTTGAAGGTCTCCTACAGAAAGTGTTTCATCTCTTCTCTATTTCAGACCCTCAGAATGAAGTCAAAGTTGTAGCTGATAAGCATGGAGCTCAAACTGATTGGTTGACCCTAAATATTGGTGGCCGTCTCTTCACCACCACCAGGTAAGTGTTGTTCTGATGGCGTTCTGATTGTAATAAACACATAATATATATTAAATATATATATTTTCACAACTCTTTCAGTTTAGAGGTTGTCCTGTGTTTCTTTCCATGTTACAGGTTAAGTTTAATTTATTGTTTTATTTTCTGAATGTATTTGCTTTGTGTATAGGAGCACCTTGGTCAGCAAAGAGCCAGAGAGTATGCTTGCTCACATGTTTCGAGATAAAGGTAACCTATGGCAACTGAGTAGAAACAACCTATCAAGAACCATTTCATGTTTGTTTTTTATTGTGAGCCATTGTTTGAAAATTGATTCTGTGAATCCCTGTGTTTGCTCCAGATGTATGGGGGAACAAGCAAGACGTGCATGGCGCCTACCTTATTGACCGCAGCCCTGAATACTTTGAGCCCATTCTCAACTTCTTGAGGCATGGTCAGCTCATTATCAACGAAGGCATAAATATACGAGGTAAAGTGTTTGACTAGTCTAATAATATGACATTTTTGTGAATGACTCAGATCAGACACCTTGAATAAAACCTCCTCAATGCTTTCTAATAAAATTCAAAATAATCAAAAATTGTTTGCTGTGTCAAAACTTTTTTCCAGGCGTCCTTGAGGAGGCTCGGTTCTTTGGAATTGAGCAGCTTGCTGAACAGCTTGACGTAGCTATAAAGGTAATAGCAAGGTAGAAATTTTACATTTACTGTTATAATGATCCCTTCAATGTGCCCTGACTTCTCATATACCTACTTTCAAACTAGAGCTCGCAGCCCCCTGAGGACCACTCTCCCATTTCCCGCAAGGAGTTTGTTCGTTTTCTTCTGGCAACACCGACCAAGTCTGAGCTCCGCTGCCAGGTGCAGATATTAAAATGAATTATTTAATGTAGTCATTCCTCCTTTTCATACTGATCATCGGACCATTATTCCCTTAAGCGCTTTCCATGTAGGTAATGGCGTGAAATTCCGCAGTCTTAATTCTCTTCATATTTAAATAATCATCTGAGGTTAAAATAATGTTCCAGCTGAGAGAATTTGTCAAGTCAAGTGGTTATCTTCTGGAGTTAGAGCTTTAGTACAGTTTTCTGTCTTTTCCATATTATCCTTCAACAATAGCTCAGTAAGGAAGAAATATACTTTGTAAATTGTATTTATACAAGTAACACACTGAGAAATACAGTAATTTGGAAGCTTTTGACTTGAGCTGTATAATTTGGATGTGTGATTTAAGATTATAAAAAGAAAACTTAATGTTAATTAACTTCGTATTTACATATGGAAATATTAACATGTATGAGACTTCTATTTCCTATTTTTAGGGTCTTAATTTCAGTGGGGCTGATCTGTCCAGGCTTGATTTGCGTTACATCAATTTCAAGATGGCTAATCTCAGCCGCTGCAATCTGACACACGCCAACCTCTGCTGTTCCAATCTGGAGCGGGCAGATCTGTCTGGAGCCAACCTGGATGTGAGTTTGAAATCTATGATTCATGTGGTCATGCATTATAGTTTGAGCAGGATGCACTCAATATGTGTCTGAGGGGAAATGAACATTTCCCACCTCTGTCTTGAGTTGTGTGTTATTAATAACTGTTGGCCTTCCTGCTTCGGAACAGTTGACATGAAACTTCTCACCTTCTGCCTCCTCAGTAGTGTGAAGGAAGGGCCGTTCTGTTCTATTGAGTGTTTTGCCTTTCCGACACCTGCACCCATAAACACCCAGCAAAGAAAATGACAAGCAAACTTATTGTTTGGAGACTTAACACAAAGTCCTTGTGGGCTGAGACTTAATGTTTTCATGTCCAATAAAACATGAATACTATTGATGTTTGGTCTTTTTAAGGGCGCTAACTTACAAGGTGTGAAGATGCTTTGCTCCAACGCTGAGGGAGCTTCTCTCAAAGGATGCAATTTTGAAGATCCCTCTGGACTGAAGGCCAACCTGGAAGGTGACCTATCAAAGATATTAATCAAAGCAGTTTGCTCTCACATTGCTAGTCCTTTTTTAAGTAAATGTTTTTCGGAACTAGGTGCCAACCTGAAAGGAGTTGACATGGAAGGAAGTCAAATGACTGGCATCAACCTGCGTGTGGCCACTCTGAAAAATGCAAAGCTTAAGAACTGTAACCTGCGGGGCGCCACTTTAGCTGGGACTGATCTGGAGGTAATTAAGGGCTACCGGAAGGGATTATCTCTAAGAGGAAGAAACAAAGCAGATGTCAATGAATTGAACTATACATGTTCTTAAGATAAGTTTGTGCAGCAACTATAGTGGAAACATTTAGTCACTTAAACCACCAGTCATTCAACATAAAATGAATCTCATAGAATTGTCATATTTAATATATTATATTTAACAAAAAAACATTTATATATTATTAAATCACCTTTTGGATGAAGGAACATGTTGAACAATAGATGTCAGGGTTCACCCATACCACTGGGAACGAACAAAAGGCCTCAGAACTTAGTCATAAGACCTTGTCATAATTTATATTTCAACCCACTAATGTGTAACATTCATGATGTATGACTGTTCTGCACTCAGCAGCAGGATTGTACTCATGGAATCTGCCGTGTTGCTGTCTTGTCCCTGTTGCACCCTCGCAGAACTGTGACCTGTCTGGCTGTGATCTACAAGAAGCCAACCTGAGAGGGTCCAATGTGAAAGGAGCCATTTTTGAAGAGATGCTGACCCCGCTGCACATGTCGCAGAGCGTCAGATAACTCCGCACACACCGGCCACAGCTGGCTTCTTCTATTGCTCAGTTCCTCCGGGCTCTCCGACAGCATAGCCCCACTAGCAATCACTCTTTACCTGTGTACAGCGCAGGTAATTGTATGCACATCCCTGGCATTCCACCTATGTTATGTTAGCTTTAAGTATCTTGCACTACAATTTATCCAGGGTTGTCTGTATGTTTGGATGGTAGGAGATTTCTCAGTGTGTCTGTCGCTCAGCTGCATATATCACCAAAACAATTTAATGTTTGTGTTCGAATACAACTATACTCGTTTAATGTTTTACATTATTTATATTCTTTTCATATTACTCAATGTTGTTGGGAGTAGAACCGTGTTCGCGGTGAAGTTCAAAGCTTCACTGAATGCTGCTGCTGCAGAAACTGAAGGTGTCAGTCACCAATAACTGTGTTGCTGAACATTTCTCTTTAAGTATGTAACTTACTTTTGCTGGATCCAACACATTATAAAGGAAGCAATGCAAGCCAAAGCCATACAATAGCACTGCCTCAAAGGCTCAAAGTGCTGTGAAACTATGCCACAGGCTACATTTCAACACAGCGTGAGTATGCAATACATGATTTACAGCTGTGAGGTTTCTCTTTTCCTACTTTTGAATATTGTGTTGTTAAAAAAGCTTTCCTTTGTTAAGCCCTCTGTGAATCTACCTCTTGTTTTTAATCCAGCGTGAGAGTGGTCCATATGCATGCGTTCAACTGTGGCACCGCTTATTGTAATGTTCACGTACAGCACGTCATTTGTTTTGCAAGACAAAATAATTCAACTTGAGCTGTATCAGAAGGCCATGTTCACATGTGCCGTGTTGTTGTTGGTTTGCCTGGAAACATGCATCATGTGCTGACCTATATCACTCTTTCAACTTTACTTGCACAGTATGTGTTGGATTTGTAACGTGTTGTATCTTTACACCAAAAAAAAATGTTAACCTTCTAATCGTATGTAAATCAAATCCAGTGCTTCCAAAACTCCCAGAAAACACCGTTAATGGATGATAGCAGCTGTTATGTCAAGGGACAATCTCATTTCCGTTCTTACTGCACATTGTCTGTTTGCATGTATGAAGATTTGTACTCGTCTTTGACTGGTGAAGTTTCTTTAGCTGTAGCTCAAAGCTGCTCCGATGCAATACTATTCAATATTAGGTACCCAGCCTGTGAGAATCAATGATGATGGCAATCATGTTGCGTATTCCACCATGAGCGTGGAAACCAATGGAAGTGCTCCTGCTTATTTATTTTGATACATCTCTCTGAATGCAATATGGGGCAGAGGTAGTTTTGGGTTTTGAGACAGGGACGAGTGGAGTTCTCCCTCCCTGTCTATGATTATTGCACTTGACCGTGGAAATTTATTTCCATTAATGACTGTTATAAATAAACAGCTATGAAGAAGAGTAAGTCTTATCGCCTTGTCTTTTTCTCCATTCATTTGGTCTCTGATGAAAATGATAAGATTTTTTTATAATGTCCATATCATGAGTCTGTAGGTATAATTGTACCATTTAAACGTTATTTGCACTTTTACAGAAAAGTATTTTTACAATAATTTCATGTTATCCTGGGAAGTGCCTCCCACACTGCATTAAACACTTAAAATAAAATGTAGAAAATACAAGCCATCAGCACTTCTTACATTGATCTGCAAGATCCACATTCCCATTAAAGCACCCAAATACAAAGAAACACATAGAGGTGAAATCAACATAATCATCCTTATTCAACATCCCTCTTCCATAACTAACTCCTACTAAATAACTTCTACTCTTGTCAAGTAATCCAGAGTCCTCTATGTGCAAGACTGAGACTTTCAAATAGAGTTATAGACACCGGTCTCAAGACCCAGAACCATTTCAGATATCGAAGTACCAATCCTGGGATTATATCCCTTAATATTAGTGTTTGCATTATCACTGGATTTTGGATTTGGGAATTGTTATTCAAATTTTCAGCCAACTTAATTGATATACTTTAGTATTCGATGATGATCAGGCTTATTTGTTGTTTAGGATCATTGTTTGTGTTTGCACAACTCTGAGGACTACATGCTTATTGGACATGTGGTACTATTTTCATATTGCCATTTATACCGTTACCAGAAGAAATCCAATTATATAGTTGCAAGTGTATTGACTTATTGGTGGAATATGACAGGAAATATTTCATGGCCATCAGACGTGTCCGATGACACTTGCTATTTGAGTGACAGAGCAAAAATTTTGTTTAACAGCCCCGCAGGTCACCAGTAAACGTTGTTTAATCCCTCCTCGGGGCCCCCTGCAGCGAGCTTTTGGGCTTTTGAAAGGAAAAAAAAGCAGCATATAAACCCTGGAAAATACTCTGCAGCATTCACAGACGACAAGCGCAAGTCAGAGAAGCTGCCTGCCTCAGAAGGTAAAACTAATTAATCAGGGGAAGTGTAAATTGCTATTGATGCTATAACGGCTGTATATAATATAAAGTTTTCTACTCCCTCAGTATAACTATGAACATCTTGGCATTGTGGCTGCTGCTTCTGGGCTCGTTGGTGCACCAGGGCCGCTGTCAGCACTGGTCGTACGGACTGAGCCCCGGAGGGAAGAGAGAGCTGGACAACCTTTCAGACACGCTAGGCAACGTAAGCATCTGCAAACTTTATCTAATCATGCAGTACTTATTTGTTCTGTACATATTCGATGGGATGTTTTTTGTGTCTCTAAAGATAGTTGAGGGGTTCTCACACCCGGACAAGCCTTGCGGTGTTTTGGGCTGTGCAGAGGTGTCACCTTTTGACAACATGTACAGGATGAACAGTGTAAGTTTTGCCTCATTTGTATTTCTCTGGTATAATTCTGTGTTGGATTATTAATCAATAATGTCAATGTTTTACCTGATATTTATAATAAATGTTTATTCATCCTTACAATCTTATTCCCTCTTAGGGCGGAGTTACCTACAGAGGAAATGGACGCAGGACATATAGAAAATGATTATTTGATTCTTCAATAAATGATAATATTGGCATATTTGTACTGTGGTGTGCTTTTTGATCTTTGATTTTTAGTTTAGATGAACCTGCTTTTCCTCTTGGTTTCCCATTGCTTATTAATAGTACATGTAATTGGGTAAATTCAGTTTACACATCTTATCAGACAATAACTTAATCAGCGTTATTGATGAGGGGTGTGCTGCCTGTCCTACTGTACGAACTGTACTCGACCGAATGAATCATTCTGTACAGCAAACATGGCAGTGCTGTCATTAATCTTTATTTCACAGCATCCTTTTCATCATTCGGAAGGTTCCAAAAAAAACATGTTGTCTCAGCAATGATTAACTTTTCTAACAACCCCTAATTTTATTATTGTAAATTACGGACTTAAAATAATTTATCTCTGTAGTTTCTATGTCTACAAGCAATATTTTCACTGAGCGAGCAGATATACTGTACATACAGTCGTAAAATGAGGTGAGGTTGGTTGAAGAATCAAGTCAGAGACATTAATTTGTGTCTTGCAGGTAACATTAGGAGATATATATCACACCATGGGTCATGTGAGTGACAATCTAGGTGTTTCAGGATATTTGATAACTTCATGTACGGGGTTGCAGGTGTTTTCAAAGTCGGAGACGGTAGCACTCCCTTCATAAAGCCTGGAAGAAGCTGGTCATGATGATGGTCATGCATTTGTCATATTCAATTTGTGTGTGCAGAAAACAGTTATGTTGTTTTGCATATTCTTCATATAACAATTTGCCCGTGGCATAAAACTTTAAAATGGAAAAGCGTTAACTGGTCCTGATTTCATGCTCAACACCAGATGGCCCTAGAAGACCTCCCAGCTCGGACATTTGTACTTTCTTTTATACGGCCTGTCAGGTTCATAAAATAATCTGCCAAACATTTTAGAATTTCCATCCCTCCTCCCTTCCTGCTGCTGATACTTCATCAGGCTGAAAGAGATCCTGTGAGCACGGTAATTTATTGTACTTTGTTGTGTTTGCTTATCATTTATTACCGCCAATTTCGTGTATTGTGATAACTCATTGCTTGCTTGACTTGTTTCAACCGACCTCCACAATCTCATGAGGCTTATAAAAGGTGCATACGCAGCTTTTGTTATAATGAAATGAAATTATTTGACAAAGCCAAATGTGTGTTAACCATTAATGTATTAAAGGTAAACAAACTAAATAACAAATCGATGGGTATTCATCATGTTTTGACGGTTATACAACAGCCTGTACTTTCCTGCTATCGTACGTGAACGAGGCGGCCGCAGGCTTATCTTCAGTGGGAAGTGTGTTTTTCAAAGTAGTTCAATCTGCTTGTCAGTCTGTTGTAACTCAACTGACACAGAAGCAGAAAATCCTCTCAGGGCGTTTATCTTCTTAATGAGATTTCACCTGCTAATAGACACCAAACACCATATGGATCAATTATATTATAATATATATTGGGTGGTGCACAGAGGGACATGAAATATGGTCTCAAGATCGATACGGTTGTCAACAACCTACCTCCCATTTTTAAATTAAAGACGTTATATCAGAAACATTGCTTATATTTTGTGGAGTGGAGATGTTAAATCACTAGAAGCTTAAATTGATTAGTGATTAAAGAATATAATTAGACAAGAGCACTCAGTGATTTCAAACGGCAGTGTAATCATGAAAGCACCTGTGAGAAATAGTCGCTGCTGAGTCTGTACTCCCACACCTGCAGGCCGAATTCTAATTGGCCTCACAGAGTGAAGTTTTGAGTGAACATCAGGCAATAATCGTTGTTGTGCTGATGCAGGCCAGCGGGAGTCCCATGACAGTAAATGTGTTGAATGATTGAAAACGTGCAGCATGTTTGTATCAGACACCATTAAACATTATGGACATTGCAGGAAATATGTGTATTGTATTCTTGTTGCGTTAGATGAGATCAATACCCAGTACTCCTGTGTCTGTGCTGTCAATATGTCCCTGGGAACCAGTGGTTGTGCTTGCTTAGCATAACGGCTGCAGACGGGGAGCAACAGCTCGCCTGGCTCCTTACAAAGGCAACACGTATCAACACATTCAAAGCATGCTAATCTCTGCAAAAACCGAATTGATTATTTAGTCTTGCATTTCTTCACACAAGTGTCTTCCTCCAGTCTGGGCAGGTTGCTTGGCAACTGGTATCAGTAATGACACGGTCGTTTGTGTAGATTAATAAAATTAGATCTGATGGGTTAGTGGTTGTAATCTTCTTTTGGCTCCTGACGTACTTCACAAACACAGTGGGGTAGGTGATATCTTCTAACTCTCAAGAAAAACAACAAAACATTGAGCTTATTTCACTAAATAGTGAACTATTACTTTAACAATGCCCTTGCTCCAGGTGTTTTAATAACTGGTCTTAGCCTTCAGAGGAACAGGTGACACCCATAATTAGAAGCAGCCATAACTAAGTTATGATTACATGTTTGCTTTTCCTGCTGTGGGTAGCTGCGTCTCAGGGAGGAGAGCAGGTCGTTCATTAATCTCCGGGTGGCCAGTTTCCTCTCCTCCTGTCATTTATGTCGAAGTGTCCTTGAGGAAGACATGAAGCCTGAGTTGTTCCTTTAATGACCGCTCCGCCGCCATCAATAGGTGTATTCAAGTGTGACTGAGGTCAATGAGAGGCAATATGAAGCACTTAACATTACGGTTGAAAAGTGAGATATAAATGCAGCCCATTTACTGGATGCATATCAAGAGGTCTGCTGTCAAGGTTATTTTGGAGCATTTTCCTCCAGTCATACCACCTTGGTGAGCTAATGCAAGTCAAGAGGGGAGTTTTATGTCATCATATGTCCACCAGCAATAAATTCAACGAATCATTTCTTCTTACTTTGTAATATTTTTTTAAAGCAAGAGAACCACCTGACTGTATTACAGCTAAAATCTTCTGACAACTCATCTGCCACTGTTTGATAAACCTTTAATAGCTTTGAGCTCTTTGACAGCTTGACGTAACCCATTGAAACCCCTTGAGGAATCTGTAACCAGGCAACTAAAGCAGACTACAGGCTACACGATCTATCTATCTATAAGTCTGTCTGTCCGTCTGTCTTTCAATGGGCTTGCCGTACGCAGATAATGAGTCTGCTTAGTCACTCAGGACAAGACTGTGTGTGGACTATATTCAGAAGATAGAGACAAATCTGATGCCCACATTATATTCCTGTACATTAAGGATTATTCCTGGATTTCTTTCAATAGCTCGAACAGTTTAAGAGGATGTGTGCAGCCCAGGCCCTGTTATGAATGGTAAAGTTAACTGATATAGGCAGGTAATGCTCCCTGATAGTAGTGATGAATCAGGAAGTGACTGATATAAAACAGAAACATTGGGTCAATCCGCCGGAGAGAAAAGAGGACAAGCTGACCTCAGTGTTTGACCCTGAGACGAGCCATCTACCCGTTTCAGTGTATTTTACGGATGTAAGTATGTACAATAATACCATGATTTGGATTCCAGAGGCGGCAGCATGACTCACTGTGACCTTTCCATCAACACAAATCGATTAGTTCCCTCACACTAGGGGTCACAAGTGCATAATGCGTTTGACTTTGTTTGACATCATCCAATACATGATGTACAGATAAAGAATTGTTTTGAGGTTTCATACATGTTTCAAAGTGCATGCTTGTCCGTCATCGAAAATTCCCTGTTTTCACACTCTGTGTGGTGCAACCGTTCATGTTTCCCTGCGTGTGCTGTGGTCGCTGCAGATTCAGATTATAGATAGAAATCTTTCTGAATCGCTTTGTCTCTGTGCTTGGATGATAAATTTTCAATTAAGTTCTATAAGCAATTAATTTATTTCGCACGTCTGATTTGAATCCGTCATTAAAGCAGATTGCATGTGTAATGGTGCATATATGCAACAGAGTAAGTATTGTCTATAATGTGCACAGTTACCACTGCACATGACTTGCTGATCAAAAGCTGGTCTTCAGTGGAATTTCACCACCGTCTTTCTTCGTCTGTGCATCGCCTGCAAAATGATCCATTCGATTATAAAAAAGTACCAGAAAACATGTAATTGATTTCGGTGACATGCAATTGTTTGTGACGTGTGCTAAATTGACAAGTTACCTTCAAAGCAAGGCCATAATCAATAAGTCCACTGTGGGGGGAACCAGACTGCTGAGTGAACTGCACTAACGGTTCAGAGAATGTTAAGACTGCTTCAAAAAATGAGCGAGACAACTGAGAAAAACAAACATTTTACTTATAACTTGTAAAATTCTTATTAATAGTATTATTAGTATTTTCTTGAGGAGTGTTATTAGTAGTAGTGTTATTATAAACAAGTCAAACAGGATGTATCATCCTGTCCAACTCTTACAGTGGTCAGGCAGGAAACATATCTGACCAGAATCTAATTTTTCAAAACAACAGCTTGGGGAAATCTCTGGCCAACTTTAAAGTTCTTGTTGTTCCCGTGAGCTGGACAGATTTCTTACAGGACCATGTCTCTAAATTAAAATGCAGGGAGCCAAGATGTTAATGTTTCTAGAACTGCTCCACTTACAAGGCGAGTGTCGTCCTGTGGACTCATTAAGTGTTTGACTCCAGCTGTTCTCGCAGCGCAGTAATGAGCCCGCAGCCTCTTGACAGGGACTCGGGTAACAATGTAATACAGCATAATTCAAGTTCTCCTCATTGTGCAGTTTGGCTAAAGTACATCAGCAATTGGGTCCTTTGTTTCCAAAAACCAGAACAGTGCTACTTCATTCAATGAGGTTATAAAAGGAGGGTCAGGTGAGCGAGAGGGAGGATGTCGGGAGAACAGAGGACTTGACAGTCTGGAAAGGGAATCTCAGGTCAAGACAGCAGAAGCAAACAGGCAATTATGCCGACAAGGACTTCAGAATGCTCACTTACCAGCCAAATTGCCCCCAGAAAACAATTTTGGCCCATTGTGTAAAAAAACAGTTATGGCTTTGCCTAAAAATTTAAAAAACATCCCACACTGAAACTGTGTAATACAAAATGAAAAAAACATTTTATCTGAAATTTTTATACGTGTTCCCTGTACATGAAATTTAGCACAAATTCCCACTGATCTCTCATACAGTGGTTTTTTTTTCCTCCTCATGCTGTTTAACACTTCAGACACCAAACGCAACACTGATTTATTCAGCATTTGAAATGTGTTGTGATCTCAGACCTCCCTCTGAATACTGCGTGGAGGCACCACACTGGATCTGACCCTGTGAAGAAACAGGGGTTATGATATACTGGACGTGAATCTTCGACATCCAACATTATACAACACTGGCGTATCAAGCAAGTGTTGATCGTCCCATGTTTCAACAGAGGCCTGTTATGCCTGTGGAAAAACAATCCCAAGGTGAAAGTGACATATGAATTTGTTTTAGAAGCACAATTAAGACATAAAATGAAAAAAAATAATGTATAACCTTCCTTTTGATAGGGTGCAATAATTACAATGGCCCATGTTGTGAATCATTTACATGAATATATTACAACATAGCCAATCATTAAAGATATTAATAAATGTTTTATTTCAATCCACAAATAGAAGCAACTAACAAGTTTCTTAGAAGATATCTGCTATGCTACACAGTGCGCTTTATTGCCAACCACAGAATAAACTATACAGGCAATACATGTATTTAGTAAGGTTATAAATATCCGAGGAACCCGGCGTTGACAAAGTCCTTTACTGCCGCTTTCACTTGTTTTATGGCACTTGATATATTGTTGCTGCATGGCACAATTCATGAGAAAAACTGTTCCCATACACACAATATACTGGGGCACAGACCTTGGCAGACATCCTGAAATGTATATAGCTCTTGCCAAGGTTATCTATAAAAGATCATTACATTGTTTATGAAGGTTTTAGGTCATTAAAAACACGTAACATAATGCAAGTAAATGGTCTGAATAAAAGCCTGGACACACATTCAATGCACTATGAGGTTGGTTCCTCCGTCGCCTGTTGGCAATCATTAACACATTCACAATCCATTTCATTGTCATCAATACTATAACCATTAAACAGCAAAATTTAAAAGAACATTTGCAGTGACCCCCCCCGAACCCACATTGTCCTGAACCAGTGGCATACAGCAGATATAAAACAAACAGCTGATATTCATGTAAGCATGACATCTGTGTGGAAAGAAAACATCAGATATGGCCAGAGTACATGAGGAATAGACTATACAGACTGCACTTGCACAGGGTGCTCATGTAAAGTGTCCTATAATACTTACACTTGTCAGACCTGTGCATCATCATTCTGTTATCTACTTCCTCATTCATGTGAACTCATATCAAATTGAGGCCACTGCGCCACGCTTGTTATTTGTCTTCACTCTGCTCCCTCTGGACAGCTATTGTTAGGTTACCTCTTTGTAAATGTCAACCTTGCTTTTGCATGCAATGAACCAAGAAAAGCTCCAAAGCATAATGCAGTGAGGGCCGGGGAGGCCCCAGTCTACTTTCTTTGTTTTTACCAAAAGCGCCGGCTTTAAGTATTGATGCTGACGGATCCATTGCTTAAGACTGACCCCTTGGTGACCTCTGTGCTAACAGTGGAGAGCGGGACACACTCATACCTCTCTGGCACCCCCCAGCAGCGGCATCGCAACAGGTTGGATTTCAGCTGCTTCTGGAAGTTGCTGTTGAGGAAACCGTAGATGATGGGGTTGATGCAGGTGGAGGCCATGGCTGTGAGGTGGCAGAACGAGAAGATGACGTCATGGCCACAGGATGGGATGGCCTCGTGGTGCCAGTCAAACACCGTGTTGAAGATGTTGAGAGGGAGCCATGAGACTGCGAACGCCACTACGATGGAGATTAACATGACGTTGATCCTCGTGGAGCCTTTGTTTTTCTTCTGAGTGGTGTTCCTGCCGCGCTCCACCATGTCCTTCCTCCTCTTGAGGCGCAGGTAGATGTGTAGATAGCACACGACGATGAGGAAGAGCGGCAGGAAGTACTGGAAGATGAGCAGGGAGGTGGTGTAAGCTTGGCGCTCTCGCACCGTCGGCCACCGCTCCATACAAACAAGCTGGTCGTTGACCGGGAAGGGGATGCTCATGTTCTGAAAAGGCAACGTGAGTTCGCTGTATGAGAGGAAAGGCACCGACATTAAGCAGGCAATGATCCAGGTGACAGCCACTGCAAAGTAGGACTGGCTCACCACTGGCTTCCACCCGGTGGGGTGGACGATGAGCTGGTAGCGCTCCAGGGCGATGAGGACGAGGGAGAAGATAGAAACTGTAACGGATATACACTGGATGAAGGGCGTGAGCTTGCACAGGGCCTCTCCCAGGATCCAGCCCTCCATCAGTGTGTAGATAATAGTAACTGGCAGGCAGACAATGCACATGAGGATGTCGGAGAGGGACAAGTTGGCGATGAGAATGTTTGTGACATTTCGCATCTCCTTTTGTCGTGTGATGACAAACACCAAGCAAGAGTTCCCAATGAGACCCACTGCCATCACTGTACTGTAAGCTACGATGAGAAACGTGGTGCCGCTCACGGAGAGGGAGCAGTCCTCAGTGAAATCCCACGGTATCTCTTTCCACAACGCCTGGTTGTGGTTGCTGTTGTGCTGCAGCTCCATTTTTTTTCCCCTGCCTTCACTTCAAAGGCAAAGGTCTATCAGAATGTATTTCTTTTGTCACAGCTTCTGTACTTACTTCGGGAATAATATTTGCACTTTTTACTGCTCTCTCTTAACAGCAGTCATCATTTGCTGCCTGAAAAAAAAAGGGATATAAAATAAAGGTTAAAATCATGTAATCTTTAGTCCAAACAACTCTTGAGGTTTTACAAAGTTGGTTCATCACTCGATATCAAATTATTCTACTAGAAAACTGCAGAATGAAAGTCAATACCTCTCTTGCTTCAGGAGTTTTGAAATGTGCCAGAGACAGATTCTCTTGCTTCAGGAGGTTTTAAACGTGCCAGAGACAGATTCTCTGGCTTCAGGACAGGTTGTGCAGCCCTTCTGGGCGTAAATCTACGTATATACTTTTTTTTGCCAACGTGTTAACGCCGGCTTCGATTGACGGCAGGAACCAATCATGCAGATATCGTGAGGCTGTTGGCAGAACATACATTTTCTATGTCACACGTACTGGCTAGGTAAGAATAAATGATGCACTGATGGCATATCATCAAGAAATGATCCTGACATTGTTGCCTCACTATAATAGGTTTGAGATTTCCATCACAATGGTGCTGACAATGACTGGTCCTTCAGAGACAATCACACTGTCTCGCTTTTCTCTCCCGCCTTGACAGTGAGAATTTATTCTCTTTCTGTCCATAAAGGAACATTCTCAATAGCTTTCTGTCAGTCTTTTAGGACTAACAATAGGTTTCATTAATCCATG
Source organism: Macroramphosus scolopax (assembly GCA_901007825.1). Taxonomy (NCBI): domain Eukaryota; kingdom Metazoa; phylum Chordata; class Actinopteri; order Syngnathiformes; family Centriscidae; genus Macroramphosus; species Macroramphosus scolopax. The sequence continues at coordinate 108,573 of CAAKHC010002267.1, read as the reverse complement.
AATCATCTCAATGAATAGTTTTGTCTAGAAATGTCAGATCTCAATGCCGTTCTAGTTTCTCAGAACCCACGGAGGCATCTTTAAATATCTGCTTTCATCTAATACAACAGTCCAAAATCCAAAGGTATGCATTGTTTCATAAATCATTAAAGAAAAAGCTACAAATCTGCACATATTGCGTTTTTCAAACTCAAACTAGTATTTCATTGTCAGTACATTTGCAGGTTGATTTCCTGCTTATCATTTAATATATTAACCAACAAACAAATGTACTTGAAAACAGAAATGCGTTATCATTACAGTAAACCGGTGCAACAAGCGAGACAGAGAACAGTGTGTGTGAATCAGTGCATACTTGTGCATGTACTGATTAACCAAGAGAATTAGCCTGAAGCTCAATCCCACAATACATTTTTAAAAATCAAACTTTGCTAAAAGAATCTATAGGATACAAATAATTTATCAACTTTATTTGAAGAGTCTGTAAATGAAATAACTGATGGCAGTTATTGTAGTTGCTTGTGTCTCACGTTGTCCTAACATGCTCTTTCATTTAGTTATACAAGTAGTAATAACAAAAGTTCAAACTTGTACCGGGAGCTAGATGGATAATTACAACGATCCAAGATGTCATCGCACCCAGCAGCCTTGATGCTGATTATGTGAGGCAGAATTTCATTACAGTGCTGTGGTGAGCGGTCTAATCGGCCTGGGCACATCCCAAGCAAGAGAGCAGTGAACAGATCGCAGATGTGATTATTCAAATATTAGATTACTGACGCAAATTATAAAAGCTAATGGCCTCCAGAAAATTAATTGGCTGTGTGGGCAAGAGAAAATCACATTTTTTATCTAAAATAAAAAATCCATCCACCTCATCTCTTTCAAACACTTCTCACCAGAACAGCCACAAGTCTGGACTCGCTCATGCAGAAATCATTTTAGGCGGCACCGGCGGATGAGAAACCCAAAGTGTGAAAGTGTGTGTGTGTGTGTGTGTGTGTGTGTCCTACCCTCCATCACTGCAGCAGCCCTGAAGGTCTGCAGCTGTGCTTCTGCTCTCAATCCGGTGGACTTTCTCAGGTAGGGACAGGTGACTCCTCTGTCCTCTGTCTAGCTGTCCTGTGCGAGGGGGATGGGGGGGGGGGGATACCCATCACAAATCTCATCCTAACATCCACTCTTGCATCTCATATGAAGAGCAGTCTAGCCAGTGGAAAAACAAGAGGGGAACTATAAATCCAATTAAAATAGCTGCTAAATATTCAGAATGAGAGCAGAAGCGGTGAGGTGATCAAAAGTCAGTAAACGCACCTTAATGAACCAATAACAGACAGAGCCGGTTTACTAAAGATCAACGTCTTGTTATAAAAAAGTAATAAATCGAGGCTGCAGGAAAATAGAATTTCATACTTTCAAAAAAGACCCCACCCTCTTAAAATGAGTTAGAGACAAGCTGGAAATGCCGTACTTGAATTAGGCGTGAAATTGTTCCTTACCGGATGATTGTCTCTTGTTGGACTTGGAGCGGCGCCTCGCATCAGGTCGGACACAAACTGAGATGAAGGTAGAGCAGATGAGAAGGTAGGAGGTGTCCTGTCTGGATCACTGGCATGAGAGGGGATATCTCTTAAAGCGACCTTGTGCCTCAGACTCAGACGGGGATGTGATTGGGAACATGTTACATAATGAACTCTCCGTTGCTCGCTCGCTCGCTCGCACGCGCGCGCAGGCACGCGCCCAAACAGGGGGCCAATCGGGATTTGAATTATTTGAATTTGCACACATGTTCTGCTTCTCCCACCATAAACAATTCTATACTGAGACTCATTTTAATTCTTTCAGTGTCTGTTGGTGGTAAACATGCCGAGTTTTTACAGCAAATATCATCCGTCCTAAAAAAATCCTGAAATAGAGATATCTTATATTATTTCAGTAGGATGTTTACATGTCCCTTTCCCTACTTTACTTCTTCATTACGTGGCTGTACCTTGTATATAGATCATGCATGTATATTGTATTGTGGTGTGTTATTTTCCCACATTGCACATTTACCCAGTATGACAAGATTTATAATCCTTGTTGTTGCAGTTAGCTGAGGAATGAAAACAGCAAACCCTAAAATAATTGCTGAGATTACTTCAATAAAAACAGCCGGTGACGTTCTGAATGTGCAAAGCGAGCATGTGAAGTTATACTGGCTATAGAGGGTGTATAATTTTGTGGTTCTCATGGAAAGTAGGTTTTGTCACACAACAGTGTGATTCATGCAAATATATCACTGCAAAAGTAACCTTCTGCTTTTAGCTTTTAATAATGCATATAGATTGATTCTGACAGACAACTATCGATACGTGCATGATTTCTGAGATCGGCACTAAGTGTGTTCTGTGTATAAAGATCATCAAAGCTGTCACTGTGAGTGAAATGTCTCAGTGGGTTCACCCTCCTGCAGCTAATATCAAGAGAAACAACACAGCTGCCATGCTCTTTGCTCTTCTGCATTCTTTTCCACATCCAAACGCACTGAAATCATCACGACTCAAATCCGTGTCCAATTACTTCGAAGTTAACACGTAGAATTATTTTAGACCTGATTTTTGCACGTCTCTTACTTGTGCAACATTGGTTATTCACACTGTCCCCACACACTCCTGCTTCAAGTGGAGGCTGTTCGAGGGAACGGTAATAGCTGCTTGTCTGAGAGGCAGGATGGTGAAATGACTTGCCACGAACAACAACAGCTCCGTGGGTGTTTACTTGACACAGAAAAATGAGTGTCAAGTCCCTGAAGACTATTAATCTGTGCTCATAACGTTCAGAGAACGGCAGGAATGCTGAAGAAGCAAGGTAACAGAACTGTCTGGATCC
>CAAKHC010002267.1:39783-100457 GCA_901007825.1 Macroramphosus scolopax | reverse complement strand
TCATTTCACACTGCTCCTATCAATTCATCGGAACTCTGGCAACATTAACATCGCTCAACTTCTGACGTGTTCTGTAAATATTATCAATGGAGAGCCCGTCAACTAAAAGCTGTATGTTGCTATTTAGGTCTTTTGTGCCACATAAATGAGGGCAAGAAGTTGGCATGGAAACCATCTTGTATGTTATCCGTGCAGAATGATGTCACCACTGGAGCTCTGCTTTGCAAAACTAATCAGTTGTATTGTCCTCTGTTCTGCCAGTTTGTTACTTTATCAGATCCCGCGTGCAGGAGCCATGCTATGGACCCACAATAGCAACCTGTTGCACCAACAAGCTTCCTCGCTATTCATAAACACTCCCAATCAGAGGATGGCCAGTAATCACACCAGAAGATGATTTCTCTCAGTAATTATTAAAGTGACGGGCAACAGTCTTAATTTGTCTGCAACAATGATGCACATAAGGTCATGGACTTTGTCATGTCTTGATAACTGCTTAGACGGCATCTGCATTTCTAAAGCCTGTTTGAAGTATCAACTTTAATCCTTTAAATGCAGCCCCCTTTTTCTATCATTTGTCTGCCGTGACTTCCTCCAGCTTCATCTTCCTGATGAAAGGAGAACGAACGGGAATGCTCTGCTCAGGGATGTCAAAACCAGGCTCTCTGTGATCTCCGGAAAGGTAGAAAAAAAACAGCCAACAGCAAACACCAGCCAGCATGATGTCATCCTCTCACTAACTGAAAGCACCAGTTTCTTGAAAACATTTTCACACATTGTGATTTTGTAACAGTAATCAGAAACATATAAAATAATTTAAAAAAATGCTCAACAATTAAATAGGCAGAGTGGATTTCACTGGCTAGAGGTCATCACACTGACACAACCTTTCTGGGTTATTTATGTTGGCATTGTAACAAAGAACAATCATATTCCAAATTGATTATTTGGTCTAAATATGGCTGAAAAGTTTTAAAAATATCAATTATGATTTCCCTCAAGCCCAATTTGAGAGCATCCCTTTGCCTGCTTTGTCCATCCAGCTCACCATAACCTGAGGGTATTCCGTTTTACCTTGATGAAGACCTTAACGTTGGCATGTTTTGTTTGATTGCCAAAATACATTGGTGAAACTGACCACCAGTCCCTGTCTTTGTTCCAGTTGGTGTCATTCTTCATATCTGTTTTTTGCGGGAACAAACAAGCTAATGTTTTATTCTGTTTACTGACCTGTTGATAGTTGAAGAGTAATCTTCTGATTAAGTACAAATACTTCGTTACCTTACTGAAGTATAAATTTTGGGTTTGGGTGTGTTCATTTTCAATGGGCATATATGCGGCTGAAGTAGTTTAGAAACCAGTATTTTTTACACTTTTTTACGTGAGTAAAAAGCTTGAGTTGATACTTCGACTTCTACAGAAGTATTTTTAAACCCTAGTATCTATACTTTTACTTGAGTAATGAATGTGAATACGTTTGACACCTCTGCTGTTTAATATCTATGTTGATTCTGAGCACAAATGTCACAAAGCCTTAATCTAGAGATTACTAACGTTGGTGGAGTCAATGACAAAGACCACTGTAGCCCATCTCTTTACCCAGATGACAGATGAAGGCAACGGGCGAGAAAAAAGTTATGATTGCATTTTGAGAAGGGAATTCTTATATCCAAGACAAAAAGGCATTGGAACCTTCCCCCCTTTCAACTTTCCCAGTGCAATCTACAACACCGTACTGTATATTAGACTGGAAAATAAATCAAGTGATGGATTATTCAAACAGTCTTTTTGCGTCTCCACTCATCCTGTCCAGAAACGACATGTGCAAAATGAAACCGCACCTGAAGATGGATGAGAATGTAACATCTACGCAAAATGAAATCCTCAATTCTATATAAAAAAAAGAGCATTATGAATGCCTGAGGGAATCCATCTGGCAGCTCGTGCAGTCATCAAACAGCAGAAAATCAATCTGGAGAGCGTTGAATTAGATGGAGACGAAATATTTGAGGGGCAATGGAAGTGCAGTACACCACAGTACAGTTCAGTGCAGTACAGTACATTACAGTACAGAGCAATGCAGTGCAGTGCAGTACAGAACAGTGTAGAACAGTATATTATAGTACCATGCAGTACAGAGTAGGCTAACTGGCCTGCTTTCCAACGTTAGTGATGATGCACCTTGATGACGTGCAATGACAGCACTCTCTCAAGTGGCCTTAGAGACTTTTGAGCAGGGAAGAGCATCCTCTAGTGTTTGTCAGAGAGAATCACTGTCTCTAAGCATCATCTTACTAAAGCCAAACACCAAAGACAAATTAAAACTGACTTTTATTTCCTGCCCAGTGAGACGGACATTTCTGATTGGCTCAGTCTGAGAAACTGGGTGGGACATAAGATAAAAATAACCAGTAGCGTCGGAGCTTACCTCCTGACAGCAAAAAGTAAACAGACTTGTGTCAAAAATCAGATGACGTTTGATGATGGTTTTTTTTGTCCTTCCATAGTGGATTTTGGAGATATTTTGAACAAAACCGTAATGTTAAACGGTTAGTTTTGACGAAGATATTTATATTTCCTTGCGTTTTTGTATCGCGTTACATCAGCTTTCAGCTGATAGCCTGCTAGCTAAAGTGTTTAAGCTGAAATAATATTAGACAACGGCTCAATAACGCAGTAACAGCCAGCAAAAGATCGACGGTAGGACGTGTGTGTGTGTATTAACTAGTCAGTCTTTTGTTCTATACTATAGCTCCTTTCTGATAGCCAGACAAAGCTACTGCGTCTATTGTGTATATCACTTGCGACCAGGCAGTGACATAGCTAAGCGTAACCACCCTTGAGGAGAGCTGCCCAGCCTCATTCTTCCCCTTCCTGTTTGTTTATATATTTCAATACACGCCGACAGCAGTCGTTGCTTACGTGCTTACCATGTGTAAAGCACCTAGAGTGAAAGTGCTAGACAGATAAGAGGAATGAAGCCCGAACGTGAGAGTCCCGGGATGGCTGAGGACGCACAGGTGATTCCGTTGGGAGGAGGCGCCGCCGGCTCTTCAGGTCGCCCGGGCCGACAGACTTTTAGAAGTTCAGCCCACTCCCGCAGCCTGCTGGACAGACTGACGGATCTCAGAGAAAGTGGCATCCTCTTTGATGTGGTGCTGCTGGTGGAGGGTCGTCCCATCCAAGGCCACCGTGTACTTCTGGCAGCCTCCTGCGATTACTTTAGGTAAACCCCCAGTGGATTTGTTGTTGCACTTTCAGTTCTTGTTGTGGTGGTAATACGATGTCAATCATACAACTTTTCCGCTCATGCACATATAGATGCCACTCAAAATACAATATATATAAAGTACAAGGCTATACAAATGAGCATCACTGACATCTTTTCTGTCATCATTCACATACACAGGGATCCAATAGTCATGAATGCAGTCTATCCTCATACATACCATCCTCTTCATTTCATTAATAACATGTATGTGAATATTTAGTTGTTTTTCTTTGGTTTGTGTTCACTCGTTGTTAACTTGCAATTGCGAGTCTGCTGCCAACATGACTTAAATAATCCTCTAACGTCTGTGGAAAAGATAAGATCTCTAATGAATAATGTCAATCAGCATTGTAATTGAAGGGTGATACCGATGGACATATGAAAAGTTAGGTTAAAGATAAGTTGAATCAATGTCTGACTTTGTACTCTTCTGCAGGGGCATCATTGAAATTGCTTTGTTAATTTTACAATGACTACGAGCAATCAACCTCAATTTTGTGGAATTTAGCCGTCACTAGCCATTTCACAACAAAGGGACAGGAAACAGAGCAGAGAAAGATGTAAACAAACTGTGGATATTGGCTGTGTAATTTGTATCTTAGGCCACCAAGTTGTCCCAACATAAACCATTAAACAATGTGTCGTCTGTTTCTGGAAGGGGGATGTTCACTGGAGGCCTTCGGGAGATGCAGCAGAAAGAGATCCCAATTCACGGAGTATCCTATATGGCCATGACAAAAATACTTGACTACATCTACACTTCAGAGATTGAATTAGACCTGGAGTGTGTACAGGAAGTCCTGATAGCTGCCACACTGGTACAGGTAAGCTAGATATAAATATAGCTCTTTTTTGGCCACTATGTTTAACAGCAGGGAAACCCCATTAAGGACCTCCTGGCAATACGGATTGTATTCATGGACTAGGATTAGGTTGAAAAAGTATTATTTTGTCTATGTTTAAAGAACAGCGCCACCTAGAGGATGACTGGATCTTTTTTTGGAAACTACTGTACCGAGTTCAATAGGACTGATGGTTGCATATGCAAGAATGTTTCCTGTTTTGAGTGCAACGTACAGGAAGTTGTTTTCATTTACATTTTAGAATTATTTGTGGAAATGCAAATGAGTTTATATTGAGATTCAGCTCAATTCAGGCAACATGTGCATGCAAGATTTTTAATGTGTAATGTGCGAGTTACAGACCAAAACACATTGCCGTACCTTGATCAAAGCACCACCTACTTCCATTTGTATAACAGTGTTTATAGTGTTTACCGACACAGTGATAATAATACATATTTGTTCTTTTGTGTTTTAAAGCTTGAGGATGTCATTGGCTTCTGCTGTGATTTTCTCTTCTCCTGGCTGGACGAGAGCAACATCTTAGAGATGCATCATCTTGCTGATCTGTACGGACTGCAGCAGTTAAATGCCAAGGTCCATTCCTACATCCTGTGGAATGTCCAGACTTTGTCTCACGCTGATGTTTACCGACAGTTCCCCCAAGATGAAATATTCAGAGCGCTGTGCAGTGACGAGCTTCAGGTGAACAGTGAGAACGAGGTGTATGAGACAGCACTTCACTACCACTACAGTCCTGAACAGGTGGAAACTGACCAAGTGTACTTGCAGGTCAGTCAAAAGGTGTGTCTGTATTATGTATCCAGCTTACCCAGGTTCAAATTATTATTAGGATATCATTGTTTTTCAAATATACCTGTTTCATTTCACTCTGCTTAAGTTTCACTGACACTTTGTCCAAAACTTAAAAACCTAAATTTGATCTATCTCACTGAACTACAGGACAATCTCAAGATGCTTGAAGCTGTGCGTTTCTGCCTGATTGAGAAACAAGTTTTGCAGAGGCTGTACGGGAGACTGAGCGAGTGTCCTTTAAAGGATTCCGTATCAGCCGCCCTGCATTACCACGAGCAGGAGATTTGGCAGCCCGTCCTGCAGAGTCCCCTCACCCAGCCACGCTCCACCTTGTACTGCATCTTGGCCTTCGGGGGGATGTTCACCTCCATATCCCTTTCAGGCAACGAGCACTTGTTTCAGGTGTTCCATCCAAGCTGGGGGGAGTGGAGGACTCTCACTGCAGCTCACGCACCCCGAATGTCCAACCAGGGAATCGCTGTACTTAACAACTTTGTCTATCTTATTGGGGGAGACAAGAACACCAGTGGATTTCGTGCAGAGACCCGCTGCTGGAGGTGAGAACACCATGGGGCATGTTCAAATACATAACTTATTAAAAGGTTTCTTTACACTTCGTCCAACATCTGTTTAATCATTTCAGTTCTTATTATTGAGTAAACAATCTCCCACCAAGGACTGAAACTTGTGTACGATATCGAACAATCTCCATCAGCAGTTTTCTGTTTTCTGAGTTCCCTTAATGCCTCAACGTCTGCTTAAAGTCTGCGCTCCAAATTTGATTTGATTTACAACCTCATAGAAATCAGCTGATGTAACAGATTCACCACTGTTCTGGAGAGCTCTGAAAAAAACAGACAGTAGCTATATTTCAGTACATAGAGTAAACTCCATGGTAAATGATTCAGAACAGATCGTAGAAAAATAACCCTTGACGTATGACCTGAAAGATCTAGCGTGCTCTCTGTTGCTCCCTCTAATGCTCCCATGCTTCAATTGATTCAGTCTGTTCTTTGTGCACAGATTTTCCCACTGAATTTCTGAAGTCATCTTCTCTGTTGTTCTTCTCTCTTCTATTTGTCCCAGATATGATCCTCGTCACAACAGCTGGTGCCCTATCCAGCCTCTACAGCAGCAGCACGCTGACCATTGTGTTTGCGTATTGGGGGATCATATATATGCCATAGGAGGGCGAGACTACAGCAATGAACTGGACTCAGTGGAGCGCTATGACCCTCACACCAACATGTGGGAATTTGTTACTCCCCTTGCAAGAGAGGTATGAGGAAATAGTTGAGAGATGGAAAAAAAGAGCCCCAACAACTGCAATACTGCTTCCTTACACAGGGTGGTGCTCCATACCAACCTGTGTTTTTTTTTAATGGGGCTTCCCTTTTGCATACCAGGTATCCCATTCTTCCTTGAATTCCCCTTAACACTAATTTCACTTCCCCTCTAGGTTTACGCCCATGCTGGAGCCGTGGTTGATGGAAAAATGTATATAACATGTGGTCTCAGAGGAATGACCTACCTTAGGGAGACCTACTGTTTTGACCCAGCAGCCAACCAGTGGACAGCATGTGCAGAGGGGCCAGTAGAGCGGGCCTGGCACGGCATGGCTGCTGTTAACGGACGTATTTATGTAATTGGGGGAAGCAATGATGAGCACGGGTACAGACGTGATGTCCTGAAGGTAGGATGTCAAGGATAATTACTGATGTTTACACTGCACACTGAGGACCATGTTTACCCTGGTTAACTGTAGGGATGTGCGCAGACGTCATTATCTGTATCTGTTCACCGACACGTCTGTCTGTATTCAGACAGCAGACTGAAAGTGGGCGTGGCTTGTGGCAGGAGGTTTTCTTGTTGATGCAACAATTATTGCACAATCCAAGAGCATCAAAATTATATCATATTTCCATATAATAATTATTAAATGTATCTCAACATCTTCATTCCACACTTTTAATCTCTAATTTGTATTCTGAATTAATGAGCTGTCTGACTCTGAGGGACGTTGAACTATTAGAAGTGAGAAAATGTCTAGTGATTAATTTTTAGTATTGTGAAGTGAATTAATTGACTTTCAACTAACGGGGGATATTAACACACACAGATTAGAATTACAGTTTATTTTATGTAAATAGGCTTTGGGGGTTTGAAAGTAACACCAGGGGATCCAACTGCATGGTACGTGATGGATATGGCACGGCGATCTCTTTATCTGAATTTGCATAAACACGACTCAACCTCAACTTTATCCAATGAGGTTTATCCAGTGCAGCATACCAGGCTCACACAACTAGTTAAACTGTCAGTACGCAGTGCTGATCCAATATGAATCAAGATTCTTGTTCTGCGTTTCCTCTTCCTTGCATCAATTGTTTACAGGAACATGTAATGTGCTAGCTGTAAGTCTCCCGGTGAGTCACCATGGCGACTGTGAGTGGTAGCTGCACCAATGTTTTGTTCTGTCCTCCACACTGCTTCATATCCAAACAGAAGCATTTCAGAAGCAAATCATTTTTGGTCATTTGTCCTTGATTATTGTTCTTCTAGCATGTTAGGCTACAGAATTTAATGTTTCTTTTTGTCTGTCTAGCCCACAGACAGAAGTTAAGCAGTTAATTCCAGTAATGAATCATATAGATCAACGATTTGTGTCTGTTATTTAGTTCAAGTTGAGGTCTCATTTCCGTTCACACTGCTGAAAGAATAACCCACATTTGAATGTGGTCTGGGCTGCAGATCTGGGTGATCAGATATCAGTGCATCCTAAATATGTCTTGGGTGGATTCACACCTGTACTAGTGACTGCAACACTCAACCTGCATGTTGATGCAGGTCTGAAAAGGACCTGAAAGATAAATGAATTTGTCCTGTTTTTCAGACGGCATGCTTCAACCCCTCATCCAACTCTTGGTCTGTATTGAGCCCCCTCCCTGCTGGACATGGGGAACCCGGCGTGGCTGTGCTGGACAGTCGCATCTACGTACTTGGTGGACGCTCTCATGACAAAGGCAACAGGATGAAATATGTTCACGTGTTCAACACCGACGCAGATGAGTGGGAGAATGACACAGAGTTCAAGGAGCGTGTCTCTGGTCTGGCGGCCTGTGTGGTGCTCATGCCCCCAGCTGTGATCGCACATGCCAGGAGCTGAGAGCAGCGCACCAAGGCTTCATGGGAAGATGTGGACATTGACCACTCAGAGGACTCGAGTGAAGATTCAATTGTAGACCAGCAAGTTTGTAGAGCTGAATCTATGAGCTCGGGAGACTGTCATGCACTTTTCTTATTAAGCATGTTGAAGTATGTTCTTGTGGCATTAGTTCTGACATCATTGTGTCTTTGCATAATGACCAGTTTGAGTGCCTCTGAAAGCGTAATTTAGGACCTTTGCACACATTTTGTTACTTCTCCGATTAGATTACCAGGTCTGGTTGGTAGTTTCTGCACTGCAATGGCATTTAAACTAGAGTATGTTAGTACCATTCTGACACATCCTCAGTGGCTTCACAGGGTGTTGGAACCTTTTAGTGCACCAATTCCCTGTACTGCTCAACATTTTAAGACTGTTGCAATATTTTAATATTAGAGTAGGTCAAAGACAAGTTGGCTTTAGGGAGTGATTTGTTGTCTGAAGGCTCTGGCAGGCTAGAGCAGGTCGTGTCCTGAAGACCCCCCTGTGAGATCAGCAAACTCACAGTTTTGTTGTCGAATGACTTGGCATCAGTTGTGTGAACCTGGACCCAGTACATGGAGATAGAATAAGCAGAGGTACAGAGAGGTGCTCGCACTAGAGCTGAGCACCCTCCCCGCCGGTCTAGGTGTCTCTGCTTCCTTGCTCCCTCCCCTGTAGAATTGAGATTAAGCCTTATTATGTAGGTTTCCTTTCAAATGTATCGCAGATTTTCACCAACTTTTTTAGAAATTCAGCAAAACAAAATGCCAATTGATGAATGTTCCCATCCATTAATGTTATGTGAATATTAGGAGTTGTTTCATCAAGTTAGGCATTGAGTTTCTCTGTCGCTCCTCCTTCCAAAGCCAGACACGTTGTTTCATGTCCTCATTCAGTCAGTCATATCAAAGCTTATATTGAGGGGGAGCACATAGATGAGGTTTACTGACAGAGTCAAGATGTTCATTAGATATTAGTTTGTCACTCAAGGAATATCTAAAGTTGCCGCTCTTGTGCACATCAGTCATTTCCTGCGTTTTTTACAATCATGTGTTACACGGCGTCTCGTCACCCTCAGTTCCAGGTCTCTGCATGTCTTTATTGCGGATGGAAGTTATTTTATTTCATAATGTGAGTTGAAGGTTCCCCATGTCTGAATTTACTCACTAGAGGTGTTTGCATCTCCTGTTAAGCGTTAACTGATTAAAAACTCCAGCTAGTATAAAAACTTTTATTCAAAAAGTAATATTTTGGTCCCAACCAACATATCAGTGAGTCAGTTTTTATTCTTTTACATATTTTACTGAAATCAGATCCCTGTCACCTTTTGTGATGTTGATAATTGTTGATAATTCTGATGTACATCAGAATTATCATCACGGCCATGGGATGAATAATATACAAAAAATTCATATTGAGAATGTTTTTGACAGATTTTAGTGGGAATGTTAGTTTTTGCTGGCGTCTGTTCCAGTACCAGCATGTTGTCTGACGTCTGGAGAACAGGACTTGTAGGCCGGGGCGTCTCTGTAGCACCACAGAGCTCCATTTGTAACGGCATGTTGTGACTGTCTGCAACCATCTTAACTAATAGTGACAGGTGCCGAGCTGAAGTACAGAGAACATGTAAAACATCCCGAACAGCTCGCACACGGCAGCGCTCCTGTTATTTATTACACCAACATGTTCCACCACCGTAATGACTGGAGCCACGTTTCTCTTCATCAGACCACATCCAGGTCTGATAACATGCTGGAGCCCTGCCGTGTGCGAGCTGGTGCTGTTCCATAATGATAGAACAAATAACAGCTCCTCCACTTTGGACGCACCCTAACCCACATCATCAAGTTAACATTCAGTTGTTCAATCCTGATATTGCCTGTCATCTGTTTATAGGTTGACGTTTTGCAGGTTTTTGCAGAGCTCGGCCCAAAACATGTCGCCATCCTGCTGTGTGATGAAAACCAAACCACTGTGGTCGCTGTCAGTCGAATCCTTTCATAATTATTCAGAGTTCACATGACGGAATCCAAAGAGCTCAGTGAACCGTGAATCTGAATCTAATGTTTCTGCTTTGTGAGTCAAGCTGAGCCCTTGTTCTCTCCACGCCTGTTTGTTACTTTAGCTGGAGGTCACGCTGTTGAATATCAGCAGATAAGAAGTTAAACGATTCTTCATCACTTTGCATCCGTTATTTATCTGCTATTTAAAAACTCCACAAACACATGTTTTGAAATATGATTTTATTTTCCATATTACATATAAAGAGAAAAAAATACTGTTACACAAGATATGCAAATTTAAAATGTAATAAAAGATAAGTTATATATTCTTTTTGTCATGTGTGTACTTCAGTTGTGGTCGGGTCCGTTAATGACACTGAGATCATGCAGGATGATCAATTCTCTGGGGAAGTGGAAGTTAGAGCAACACAGATGGGAGTTTTATTCTACAACGAAAAAACACGTAATGTGTTTATTTAGGCTGAAACCAGCCCAGAAGGCTTCGAATCCCCGTCTAGGAATTTAAATGGCAATGGTTAATTTTGCAGCGTCATCCAGGCTGGGTTTGGAGAGTGTGTATTCACTTTCTATGAAACTTTAAGGGGCTGTGTTATTCTGTGATTCAACACAAGAACAGAAATGTTGAACTGTGATTTAACTGACCGTGGTGGTTGCTGCCCTTTATTCCGCCCAGTCTCCACTAGTTCCTCTCCATTTGTCCCTGCACTCCATCAGCTTTATGAAGGTTGACTGCTGTTTTCCTCTCCAGAGTTGTTTCATCTACATCTGTTACCTCCTGGCAGGGTCAAGCGACTGCCCCCCCCTCTCTCTTTCACACTATTGTGCCGGTTGTCTGCTGGGATCTGCTGACACCGGCAGTGGACTTCCAGGATCAGTAATCTGCCACATTTATATGCCAATCTTTTTGTTCTAGAGCTACTACCACCCGGGGAATACTTAAGACAGATGTCCTGCACTTAACCACCCCAGTGGCCTTTACAGACACCCCGGTGCAGGTCGATCCGGTGCTCTTTGCTGGACCATTATCGGAGCAATTAAAAGGCCCATATTACCTATTGATGTAACGCTATGCAGATTAAACCCAGTGGAGTTGAAGATGTTTGTGCCGAGGGAAAGTGCTCTTTTCCTCTGTTTTCCTCCTGCTGCATAGGAGAGAGAGGGCAGGGGGTAGGGAGGGAGGGAGGGGGGTCCGAAGCCAGATTGTCACACATTAAGTCAACAGAGGAGTCAAAAAGGCTTTTTTTACTGTCCTGATCATCTTTGGATCAGGATGGACCAGTGAAACATCTGACACATTGTAACATTCAATGGAAGTTCTATCCAACTTTTTGCCATCAGCAGCACAATTTATTTACTCATGTCTGCAGTTAAACCTTTATATTCAATCACATTTAAGGTATCTTTGCTCCGACAAATGTTATGTACTGAGTACAACATCAGTCTGCATTTATTCCTTTCTATGTTTCATTGACAGTTTATAACATGTTACTGAGATCAGACCTCCATCAGGTCGGGTGACGTTGATATAATCTGTGGTGATTATTGAACATATTGTAAATAAAAGCAGTTTAAATTTCATCTTGAGACAAAATGACTAACAACATAAATCAACAATTTAGAATTGATACAGAGAACTAGATATTTTATGTATAATATGTTTAATTAAATTCAGTTTATATAATCCTTCTTACAATTAAGACAGAAAAAGCCCAAGTTTATCTGCATCAATCTATGACAGCATGATATGACACTGGTTGAAGTGAATATCTGATCGCTGGATTAACTCTTCTGTTTGATTAACTCTTCTCACAAGTTACCATCTGAAACATTGTCAGTACACAGTCAAATATTTAAAGCCTGTTTAATAGCTTTACCCGGATTTAAACTCCAAGTTGGATACGATATCTCCTTATCTCAGAGGTTGTAATCAAACACTCCTCGGTGAAACAATCTCTTGAAATTGAAAATAGATTTGATCTTGATCACACAGATCCTTCCACACTGCTGTACCACGTCCTTTACTTTATCAATATTCCAGTGAACATCATATAACTGATGTCTGGGGAAAAACATTGGACATTTGGCTCCTGAGCCCCCCCAGATAATGAATCCCACTGGATGCCCCCCGCGACCCCCCTCCTTTACAACAGTCATTAGTGGCTCGTATCTATCCAGGCTGGAGGTAAGTGCTCTGCTTGTTTTTCCGTTGTGAAAAGGTGCAAACAACCCCCCCAATTTCGTGCTTTTTAAAGCTCATTGAGACGAGGAACAAAGTCGTGCACTGCTTTATGATGCTAGTGGGTCAACCTCAGCAGGTGAGCTGAGTCACAGCAATTCAGATCTTTAATGCATGCTGGGCCTGTCGAAACTACAGACTGCTGCTCATTAGATCAACAAAGGGTAAATACAAATAAACACGACTAAAGGATGTGCTGCGTATCGGAGGAGGCCGGGTGCAAAGCATGCAGATGTTCACCCACAGACGGACGACCCGGCGACGTGCTCAGTCCCTTTGATTTACAGGACAGAACATTGATTGTAAAAGACGACACCCAATAGTAAGTTTAAGATATTTATTTTCACATCACATCAAAATTGTAGGACAAACATTAATTGCACACTGATTTATGCTTTATCTCTTTACAAAAATAATAATATATACATGGGAAAAACTGAACGAAATACAAAATAAATAGACAATTCAACATTAAAACAAATCCTCGGCGTGGAACACTTTAGTCACACTCAGCATAACTAAGAGTCTTGATCCAGCCAGTTTGAGCAGATAGCAATGGGCAGCTCCTTAGTATTTATCATCCAGTTTTCTATGGTGGTCGCAGGCCTCTGGCCCTCAGCCTTGTGTGGGCATGCACTCTCATGTGGGGGCCCTGATCAGCATTCAGGCAGGATGACGGGGCAGCAGCAGCAGTAAAGTCACTCTCACTCAGTTAACACTGAAGACCCCCTTCACCAGCAGGAATAAGAAAACAGTGGGTACTGGCTCCACTCGGCCATGTTGCCATGGTGATAGCCGTGGTGCACAGCTTGTGTGGTGTAGTCAGCAGCCAGGTGGTGAGGAGGGGGATACTGGGCGGGACCAGGGCTGCTCCACTGGCCGAGGGGCTGCTCGGCGCTGTAGGGGCTGTAGATGTGGTGGCCGATCACCCCGGGCTTGCCCGCCTGGGACATGGTCATGTTGAGCACCCCGGGGTAGTCCTGGCTCGATAGATGCTGGGGGGCGCAGGGGGAGGGCCCGATGTCGTGAGTGCGGTGCTTTGACGAGTCATGATCGGGGACGGTGGCGACATCAGGGACTCTGGACTCAAAGCTGCTGCGTCCTGATCCACTGTAGCTGCTGCCGACGCTGGGGGAGGGAGAGGGCGACTTTCCATACTCATGGAACCTGAAGAGCACAAGAGAGGTGGTCAGTGTGTTTCTAATGACAAGATACTGCACTATAAGTCTGCCGGTATTCACCTGTAAGGTTGGTAGGATGCCGGCGCAGGAACAAGCTGCTCCGTGTTGTAAATGTCTCTGGTTTCCGTCCCAGCAGGCGACTCGGTCCGCACACTCTGCTCCCTCTCAGCAGCCCAGGGGGAGTAACGCTCTTCCTTGACCGAATCATTCTCCTTCCTTTTCGGCCGGTCTCCTTCATCTCCCTCGTAACCATCATATGATGACCGGCAGAACTCTGGAAGGACACAAATCATCAGATCTACCTACAGTCCTGAAGGCACCGCTGCTCATTTTAACATCAATGAAAGTCGGACAAGAAATAACCTCCCTCTTCTCTGAACCTGACCCGAATTATTTCCCTTCATTGTCTCTCCCTGCCCTGATCTTTATTCACAACTATTGAGATAAGATCCAGAAGGGGCCGTTAGGAGAAAGAGGTCAGACTCCAATAATCTTTGAATAGGAACATGATGTATTTCTGATTAGACAAAGAAAAACTATTTCAATCAGCAGAATGTCCCGCTGGGATAAAGAGGAGGAAGAGCTTTGACTTCAGTACCTGGTGGACTTTCCTCCTCCGAGTCCCTGTTCATCATTTCAGACACCTTGGCTTGCTTCTCAGGGCAGGCTGGGTTCTTGGTTGCACGTCTATTGAGGAACACCGGGGTCATTAAAAACAATACCGCAACACTTTCAATACCATTGAGACGTTCGGGAGCCACATTTATTTCAAATAAAACATTTAGTGAGGCATCTATGATCTATAAGTACCCACCTTTTCTTCGTCGTGCCTTCATCCCGGAAACCCTTTGCAAACGGGTTGTGGTCGATCTTCAGCTTTGTTATCTGTGGGAGGGGGGGCGACAGTCAGTTCAGATCTCAGTGATGTGTGATGAACCACCAGCTGCTTTCATTTGTTTGCAGTGATAGAAACCGACCTTAGTGTTTTGGTAAGCTGTTACTGCTGTGAAGGACGTCTCAGGGTAGGTGAAGGTCTGGAAAACACTCCAGCGGACACTGAACAGGTCGTCAGCCTGGACGATGTGAAAGCGGGGGTGGTAGCGATGCATTGAATGCAAAATGATCTGCAGATAGGAAGGTGAGGTAGGAATGAAACACTGCTGCAGTGAACACCTCACAGGAACGGGCTTCATGGCTGCCCAAGCATCAATACTGAAACCTTATCAAGTCATTATCTTACAAGGATGGAGTGAGTGATTGTTAAACACTGTTTTTACTTACATGGCCGTGTTGGTCGAGCGTATTGTTGGTGAGCTTGAGCTTGAGGAAGGACACAGACTGCTTCATCCAGTGGCTCCCCGGGGCCGGAGAGTCGGGATGGAGGTAGGTCCTGCAGGGAGGCTGAGGCTCTGCCTTTCCCGCCACTTCCCATTTCTCTTTATTCCACTGTAGGAAGGAGACAGAGAGTCAGGCCGTCATTAAAGGCTTATCTGTCATACAGTGAGAAGTGATTGACAGAATGAGCCTCATCCCTCCTTCCCACTGAGAGAGGATGCCGATGAGAGAAGAGTGACGGCTGGCCAGTACCACCCACGGAGACAGGGGGTAGTACAGTGGGCTCCCAGCGGGGGATAGAAAAACAGGAAGAGATAGCACCCTTTGATGTACAATGCCAGGAGGGAGGGGGGTGATAAACAGGGGATATCTTGTCTGGGGACTCTGGTAACCCCTGAGAGAAATCTACAGCCAAAGCCGAAGTAAAGTCAAGGCTCCTTTCTTTGGTTTAGGATAAGTCTTTCCTAAAAGATCAAGACAATACTCGTTCCATTGTTGCTGTCTTACCTTATACCTAAAACCATCCACGGGGACCATGTCAACCAGTAAGATGTACTTTGCACATGGAATAAGGCCGGATAGATTCACTTTACAGTGTGGAAACATTCTCCTGGAAAACAAGAGTGAACATGTGAAGATGCAAGAAAAAAACAAGAAAACACAAAAACAAGCAGAGTTTCTCAAATTTCATCCTTCAGAAGATTTTCTTGCCATTTTACCTGCCGGGTTTAGTAATGATCATCTCCGTTCCAATTTCATGAAAGGTCTTCCAGAGTTCAGGGTCCTCCAGAGTCAACCTGATGTTGCCCTGGAGATAGGCATCAGCGCCAGCAGCCATGGAGGAGGGAGGGGGGCCGCTGAAGTTGGCCTTCAAGTCTAGCAGAGGATAAGATGCATCGCAGCCAAGTCAACCTTTAGAACGCAATGGGGGTCAAACTGAGCAGTCCAGAAACACTTACCTCTGATGGTCTGCATTGTATAGATTCAGTTATCGCAGGAGGAAGTTGAACAGATTCATGCGCCAATAAGAAATCCAAGCGTCAGTGATATCCAGTGTTTCTTAAAATCGTCTCTCCCTCCCGAATCTCCTTCTCATGTGATAAGAAATCCAGCCGCAAGAAATAAGAATGTCAATCAGTCCCGCTTCTCCTGATTCTTCAGAGATCTTCAGACCTGCGGCGTTGGGTGACCATGACATTTAAGGGGAGTCCTGCTGTGGGTGGGGTCAAGACGACCATTCCCAGGCTTTGAAGTGGCACAATGACGAGTCAGTGTCCCGCTGTGATTGGAGGTTGCTGGAAATCAAAGAGACTTAACAGAGCCTTGATACCGTCCCCACAGGAAGGGGGACGGAGGAAATGCATCTTTATTAACTGCTAAGAGACTTTAAAACAAATATGGACGAACTTCCCTGCTGCATATCGGGGCTCGGAGCGGCACCAAGACCTGTGTAACCATCATTCACACAGGCAGAACTGCACACAGAAATACAGTTTAGTGTGCTTGTGCAATGTGGTAAACGACCAATTTCATTATGTAAAATAAACAGACAACAATTTTAATGGAGGGTCATTTAAATTAGATTGTTTGGTGTATTTTTGTCTACAATTGAGAGTCTTTTATCACAGCATCAGTCTGGCCCTTATAGTTATATGTGCTGTTGTTTAAAATCTCATTATTTATTATAAATTGCACACTTAAATACATATTTAACATTGTCTGACATTAAAAAATGATTGCTTTTACTTTGCTGTAACGTAAATTAATATAACGTAATAACGTACGTTTCACTTTTCTCCATCAGAGAAATTACAAACTGGGTGGGAGAATCTGTGTAAACCCATGATGGTGTGATGATAACGTGCACTCTTCCTGCAGGTAAGTTTTACCTGGGGGCGTCCTTTGATGCCTGCAGGACTGCCAGCAGTGGGGGGTTGTGTATTGGGGGTGTCTAGACAGGCCCATGCTATGATAGATAATCTCATTAGGCTAGTTTCCCTGGAAGGAGCTAGTTTCTGCATGTGGTGAAAGCCTGTATATAGGCTAGCAATTAACAACCAGTTAGCACCACAAGCCCAAGTCGGCCCTGAATGGGACAGGAGGGACGGACAATAAAGACCTGCAGCAGCAGCCCGGCTGTCCTCCCACCATCCACATGCAGGCAAAGGTGTCCTATCATTCCACGTTACACAGGCTAGACAAGGCTAAACACTGCATGCATTAGCACAGTGGGACCACACTTTCCCTTATTTCAAAATTTGAATTGAAGTGATTTTCCCTTCTCATTCAGCCGTTTTCTAGCACAGACACACCACTTCCACCTCCATTCCTCTTTGTTTTTTTCCACGTCTGCATGTTGCATACAATGCCTTCTGTTACCGCAGCCCCACAACACCCGTGCACAACTGCTGCTCCAGTAATTGTATGGATCCCAGCTGCCGGGGCCTCTCAGAGCCCAACATACTGTATGTTAAGTTTCGAAAGCAGCATGCGAATCGCAGAGAAAAGACCCCACAGTGTTTGAGGCAGCACGGCACTCTGTGGAATCACTAGTTAAGAGCGCATGAAGAGAGACAGAAAGTATCCCCTGTGAAAGTATTGACGAGCCTGTTTCACACCCCCGGGCCGGGTCGATGCAGAATAAAAAGGCTAATAACATGCAGCTTGTAACGATGCACTTAAAGATGCAGAGAGCTCTGCGCAGTCGTTTGATGAGTTAATGCTGTTAAATGTCCCTGATGGAGGGCTCTCCCCCCCCCGGCACACCCTCCCCCCCCCCACCTCGATGTGGAAGTTGGTGGCACAACATTGGCCTTGTGGAAGTGTGATGTGTTTTTATCCTCCTTATGTGAAACCAGTTGTTGTCGAGGAGTTATTACTCACAGGTTCAGTGTGGCTCTCCTCACTTAGCACTTAGCCAGCTCCCTGGGGTCTGCAGGGGGATTCCCAGAGTGATTTCCATGAGCAGAGGTCACTCAGCTCTTTGATATATGTAAAGCGCAGACCTGCTCTATATTCAATAGGCCTTGACATTACTTCAATTGATGCTATATAAATAAAACTGACTTGACATGAGAGCTTAGGAGTGAAGATGCTGTAAGAAATAAAGATGATGAGTCCCTGGTGGATCAATTCCCCAAGCGTCGTACCTGAGGTGTACATTTCAGCAGCGACAGTGTCAATCCCATAACGCACTGGGTCTGGAGGTGACAAGTGTGACTGGTAAGGCCTGGGGACAAAAGCCTGACAGCGAGGTCTGCCTTATGCAACAGTAATCCTGTGGGCGATTTGGACTGGATGGCGCGTCAGGGCGGTCGCCTGGGGAACACTGATAGGGACTGCAGACCAGAACCACGGTGGATTCAGTTTGACGCCTTATATAAAAACATGTAATCCCCACCAAACGGATTCAAAGAGTGATTGATAAGGAGAGACGGCAGGAACCCAGAGAACACGACTGATTATCTCAGCGACGTTACCCTGCAGTTACCTGCTGTTCCCTGTACCCGATGTCTAAAGAGGCTGTGACTGGTCTCCTCACAGATCACCTTGGGCGCTGATGTTCCACCTCCCAGGTGTCGGTCTGTGGCCATTTGCTTTAACTGCACAGATCCCCCTGTGCTCCCAAGTTAACAGCTGCCAATATACAGCCAGGCCCGAGGATCAGACGGCTCTCCGGCAGCCCAATAAAGAGCCCCCGGAGTGGACTGACGAGAAATCTCACACCTTTCGCTCACATTAGCCATGTAGCATTGCCCTTTTGATGCTTAATTGGCCACTTTGAGGGGTTTGAGGAGCCCCAACGGCTGGAAACAACACGATGTCACAGGGGGCCCAACAATCTTACATGTCAGGGGAAAAACTGACAGCAGGTTCCATCACAAGCTACTTGCGATGAGTTGGGTTAGAACAAATCAAATAACTGAACTTGAAGGTTTGCCTGGAAATACTGTGATGTTAACAACAACCACACGTCGTGTCCAGTGTGGTGAGTTCTGATCAACACAAAGACACAACTTATGAATAAGGTGTCTTTTATAATTGTACAATAAACCTCTTTATTGAGTTCAAATGTTGTAGTTTGAATCTATCAGGACTGTCTGTGATCTCACAGGCACCAACGAGGGGCCGGGTGAGCTCACATTTGGTCCACCACAAAAGAAAACAAACCTCAAATCTAGCTTGCCTGGCAAAGGGGCAAATGACAACTTCACAGCACTTCATAAGAAACTCCTGGAAGTTGCTAATGAAGACTAATGACTTCCCTCGTGTCGGAGACTTGACACCAGAGTGTACAAGCCCTTTGACCACAAAGTCAATGTGGTCCGCTGGGTGGTCTGCTGGTTGCAGGAGGTGGAAACACCTCAGCTCCACTGGAAACACGATGACCAAGTTATAATGCTTGTTCAGCAGATTCATTCTAGATTGCAAAATTATTGAAAAGAGAGGTAGAATATTTGCAATCATTGTAGAAAGTAAACTAATTAGTCCGTTCTACAAGCAGCCAATAAGAGGTCAGAATCAATTATCGCCAATTAAGTGAGCAGCTTGTTGATGATGCAATTTAAATGACCTGGTTGAGTCACATAGGAGACACAGGACTTAGAGCTGGAAAGGTTTTGTAGCTTACATGGATGTCTTCTTATATTGTACCATATGACCTACCTGATGGTCAGATAGATGAGTTTTACTCAACGTCTTCATGATCCAACAAAATTATTACAAACTGACTTAGTTAGCTTGGATTTACTTGTTATGAGAGAAGAGAAGTTTTCATATTGTTTATACTGTGTAGCTCTTCTAAACTGCTGATGAAAGGATGATGGATCGCTACTGTATTCACATGGGGGAGTGATAATGATGAGGTACAAGATTGGAAGCAGTCAGGTGTTGGTGTCATGTGAGCTGGAAGTGCTCCGACACTTTGAAGGAAGTTTGTCACATTGCTCCTGTTTCATGTCGAGAGATGGGTGTTGATTCGTGTATCAGCATGCCGACATCCTTATTAGCGGATGCGAGGACCCTGCGAGGTTAAGTTTGATGCACATCGGGATGCTATTTTAAGTAGCAGGACAGATACTGCAGGTGTTTCTCAAATATATTTTTGGTTAGACATCTATAATGCATTCAGTCCAGACAGAGAACAGCTCCCCTCCTCGCTGCGGTACATTCCCAGAAGCTCAGCAGAACAATAGAAAACCATCTTACATCCAAACTTCAACCAAAATATCATGAAATTAAATACAAAACAGTTTTTTTTATATCAATGGTGATAATGTACAAGTATTCATTTGTGTCCTTTTTTTAAAAATGATTTTCAGACAGCTTCCAAGAAACACAATCAGTAAATACTTTCTTTATATAGAAAACAATCTGTAAAAAAAACATTCTGTTGTCTTCCACTGAGTTCAGCTGGATTTGGGACAAATTTACCGAAACGCCTCCACTGGAAAGGCATCTGAAGTAGAGACTTCCTCAGCACGCATTTCAATTCCACTGAACTCAGGAAAGATGGCATGTCGTGCGTCTGCTAACCGACCGCTGTTTCCTGAGTTGCTCGGAATTGAAATGACCCTCCCCCCTTTATGTTCACACTCTCACGCATGCACGTCTCTCTCCAGCTTAACACACGATCCCTTAAAGCCAAACATCTTGGGGATTTGGATTATGATATGTACAAAAGCTAATTTCTAGTAATTGAACCCCCCCTTCCGTATCATTCAGATCAGTGCTGGTGACAGGACGTCCTCCTAGTAACAACTGTTCCTTTCAGCTACAAATGCACAAAAAAGGAAAAATATACCGGGACAAAATATTACAAGAGATACGGTGAGTACAAAAATAGCACAAAGTTCAGTGCGAACTGAAAAACATCCCGAATGTTAAGTGTAAACATTTCCAATCTGCTACAAGTTATGAGGCTGTGTTGGCTCCACATATTCACCTCGGATGCATCCGATTGTCCTTATTTCACCTTTGTGTTCATTGAAATATATCAAGTACCAAATGCACGTGTACCGCAGATGAAATTCTCATGCCGATGTAAAAGGTCGAAGGGGAGCACAGCATGTACATGCGGCTGAGCGTCAGACCGGACTGAGGCACCTCACGTTGATGAGTTCTCAAAACAAGGAATAAGCTGCAGCTTTGAGAAACAATTAGCTCACAACATAGAAAAGATGCATAAACAGGTGACCGGCTGGCTTTAAAGGCTACAAGTCTTTTGTGCCACAACCAGTGTAGAGTTGGATATGCTGTGATATGTATAAATGGCACGTTACAGACATGCTGTGAAACCAAAGCTATCGTCTGTCATATCCACCATCACTGCTGACGACCGGAGCGACAGAGTGAAATGACAGCTGAGGAGAAGAATATGTTTTTCAGTTTGGGAGTGTTTTGTTTTTTTTAAAGTTACAAGAGGGAACAATAGCATCAACCCAGACAGCTGCAGTGACATGTACCATTCCTTTGTAAGACAGTGGCACAGGGGTCTGCAGAGTCACACCTAGTTGTGACAAAAGGCCTGGTCTTGTTTCAGCAAGCACATGAGGCCCTTAGAGGCTCAGATGTCCATGTAATCGTCCTCCTCGTCCGACTCGCTCTCCAGAGATGACTCCTGACTCGATGTCTCCTGCACCTCCAAGGACGGCTGGCTCAGCGTGTCCTTTTTGACTGTAGCTGCAGACTGAGACGACAGGATGACGTTCTGTACAGGAGCAGACGGTGGGGGTCGACTGTTAGACAACTGCAGTGCATCTCACGCTTATATAGCATATATTCACAGAATCAAAGTTGCTCATACCTTGAGTCTCTGTTTGGTTTCCTCTGAGATGCTGCCTTTGGGAGAGAGCAGTGTGGGTGTTGGAGGAGTTACTGTGATTTCTGGAGGGAACTTGGTGACAGTGGAAGGGATGAAAAGCTTTGGCATGTTTGGAGGGACGCGGGAGCGGATCCGGTTGGGGTCTGGAAGATTTGACTGCTCATTGCTGGTGTACTGCTGCTGGTCTGTGGGACAAATAGAAGAGGACATTTCTAAATATTACACTTTCAAAGTATGTGAATTCACTGGAAAGTTTTGCTAGATAGAGTTTACCATGACCTGTCTCTGTCACACCTCGGATTCAAAGGTTCTGACCTGGGCAAGGTTGCGTGGTGCTACATGTGGCAGTTTCCTCCTGGAACCAGCCGGCTGCTGATTCTTGCCCTTGAGACACACTGGCGAGTTTCATCTGTTGGCAAAGGTTTGACTCCTGTTGTCGGTACAAGAGTCCCTCTGTGGGCTCCTCCCGCTCCTCTGTGGGCAGAGACGATACATGTTACCCTGCACAGCGACAGCACAACCTCCTACTGCCTGCCAGTATTCTAAACAATACAACAAAAAGAAAACTTGAGGTTTCATTGAGGGATAAAGGTAAAAAGCAGGTGACCATCTGGATGAGAGCAAACTCCAACGACTCTTCTTACTCAGCGCTTTTCTGACACGAAGGAAAATCAAACATGAAATCTGCCTAAAAAACAACAGGACTGCATTCCTCAGTGACACCAGATTCTATGTGCTGCCCTCTGCTGGCCTCAACCAAAAATACAATGATTACTGAGGCATTTTTTACAGTTAAAAACATGTATTACTGGTTAATGTTGAGACACCAGCAAACACATGTGCATGGACTCAGGTAAACAAGCTCAGTTGTTGAATACCAGGAAAGTTCAGTCTGACTTCACCGTGTGTAAGAATTTCATCTTTAGTTGAGATAAGTAGAAAAAGTATCCACCAGAATATTTTCATTAGTATTACAAATGATGATAACAACCGCCTCCAGAGGCTGGTGCTGGCAGAAAGAGTTACTGATTGCTAGAACAAAAACAGCCAAGCAACCTAGAAGCAGGTCAGCTTTGCTGTTATGTAACAGACCTGTGGAAGCACACAGGCGCCCTCTGTTGGTCACATGACATGAGAGAGAGACAGGATCTTTACAAACAGAAAGGACACCTGCACAGCTTCAGCTGAGAGGTACAACTAGGCTACTCCAGCACTTTACAACCTACAATTAAAATGGAGAGAGTGCAATTATAACTCCATGTATTTATTACTAATGTTAAAAAAAGAAGTGAACAACCATCGAGGGGTCAAACATTGAAGATGAAGTCACTGTACCTGTGTATGGTAGGAAAGACATGGCGGCTGCAGCAGGATGGCAAGCTGCTCTCCTCTGCTGTAGCTGATCGTGGAAGCCCGAGGTTTGAGGTCTGGGCGACTTGCTCAGGGGCTCGTACACCACTTTGGCTTGGCCGTCTTGGGTGGACAACGGATGGCAGGTGGTGTGGCTGACCAGGACAGGTGTGGACAGGGAGGCGGGGAAGAAGAGGTCCCGGTGCTCCTTTGTGTATTTAGGTGTGGTTGGGGCATCGCCTGCAGACTGGAGGAGACAGAGGAAGGGTAGTAGACATTAGTGGTCGTCCCTGATCTGGGGAGCCATATACAGCACTCGGCTCAGGTGAACTCCTGATAAAGGAACGTCCCCTTTCCTGGAGAGAAACTGGTACAAGACTCAGAGCTGAAGGAACACAGCTGATGTTAGTCTTTCATAAAAGAGGTTATGGTATATTGTAATTGGGGTTCAGCTGACGTCCTATCAGCTTCAGAGACCCGGATGCTGAAGGTAATCACAGCTCTAGACCACATCCCCCTGTTACACTTTCCCGGGTGTCCTTTTGAGGACCACTTATAAAACACAAGAGCTGCACAAACAATCTGTGACAACAGCGGCCCTGCTCGCACAGCTGCTGTCATGGCAACACAGAGGAGCACAGTTAAAAGAACTGAATACCTTCTCTTTTACCTACCTTTTCTTTTGAAAATGGATGAAAAGTTGGAGGAACTCTAGCATTTCCGAGCCTGTTTATCTATACAGATATATATATAAAAACTGCAAGTATATATGTCTCCTGTTTATATACACTGTGCCAAGAAATAATACATTTTATATCCAGTGAAAGTCTATGATTAACTGTCTGTTGTATTTGAGGGCTTCTTTGTTGTTCAGATGCTCTATTACATTCTGTTTTGTAAAGATTAAAAAGTATTGAGGATCTAGCGGAGGACCAAAGTACCCTACTGTCAGGCAAGTGGGCTTTGACGGATGCATTATGTTAGTAGTACAAATTGGCAATAACAGAGCTCGGATGACAGCATTTTTCTCAGGCTCTCTGCCTGGAGTTGAAGTCAAAGTGCACTCTGAAATCAGAGCTGTGTATGATGAAGCTCCCCCACGTGACTAGCAGAGTACAGGCAAATCAAATAAACAGGAGTAGCCTTCTAAAAACTTGGACAGCTACAGATCCTTCAGTCCAACGTAGAGCAGCACGGCAGCTTCAAGCATGCACCAGCTCCACAGCCAGCTTTGATGATTCATATCTCATGAATTAAACATGACCACCAAAGACACCAGCAAGGCAGCCGATCATTGTGCATTAGAATAACAATGCACCTGAGGAAATTGCAGCACACAACATGCAGCCAGTCTGAAGGTTCCTCAAGCGTGCCGTGTGTGGTGAGAGTGAGCTGCTGGTGGAATTGAACAATGTTTGCACTTACTGGGATTGGGCTCTAAACCAGATTGGGGCAGCTGCAGAAGCTGAGAACAGGTTTGATCATTTTTTAAACACAACTGAAACACCTGCCAACCGAACATTTAAATGAAAGTTCTAGCACCAGCTGGGGACTGACGCCCCAGATCATTTAAGAAACAATTGTTCTTATTATTTGATGAGTAAAACCATAAACTCAATATTCCTCCACGCCTGCTGATATACGTCCGTCACGTCTCGATACCACTACACCATCAAGCCCAGCAGAGAGAGAAGATCTGTTCATTATAATATATCATGCATGAACTGCGTGACAGCAACATGGAGCACAGGCCTACCAACCATGACATTCTTTCCTGATATGTCATCAAACGGAGAGAGCAGACAATACTAACACACTAACACACCCGGTTTTCAAGCTCCGTGCTTTACGAGGCAGATCTCACTCTGCACTTGTGGGGGCTTGAAATATTACGTGAATCTGAAAGAAGCAGGCACATACTTTTCACGGCTTTGAGCTGAGAACTCCAAGAAGCCTCACGCTTCCTATTATGCAAGTGCAAAACGACGACATGAGCAAGTGGCCCAATAATTCCGCAAGACCAGCTGTTAAACTGCAGAACAGGCTGGCGTGCAGAAGCATACGGTCTTATGAATATCACAGGTAATGGGAACACAAATCACTGAACGCCGACAGATCATTGGAATATCTCAGGATTTAACATTGTATACCTGACAGTGATGACATCACATGATTCCATGTGTCTCGTTATAGCTCCAAGGATGAGATTGATTTAAATGATTAGCCATCAATTAAGAAACTAATCCAAACAAATGATCATAATACAAATAAACAAATCATTAAATCTAAATTAGTCTGAAGTTGCCATGTTGCAGTTGTACTAATTGGATTTGAGGTCTTTTCCTTGACAATTTAAACTGTTGTTTTTCAGTGTTTTGTAATTTCATTCATCAGCTGATATTTCCATTTTCCATTTTAGGATGGCTCTGCAGATTATTCAAGCTGATTACTGGTTCACATGTTCATATGGATATTTCAAAGTAAAGTATAATTGCATGAACATGTGTTACAATTTAATGTAACGTTCACTGACCACAGTGCAGAAAGTGTATTGTGACATGATTGATGGTGCCCACACAGCTGCTACAGTAAAAGACTGTGAGGGTTTGAGCCCATTCTGGGGCCTCATTTGCATCATAATCAATGTTTGTGTGAAAATTAGACAAACGAATAAATAACAAGGACAACAAAAAGTTCATCGGTAAAGGAGATGATACATTCACTTTTAACCACAGCTACTTTTCATGAGCCTGAGGTTTGGGGAACATTGCTGGGATAGAGCATGTGGGCAGGTAGACCCTTGATAACTGTGTGAGGAGGAGGAGGAAGAGGAGGACGAGGAGGAGGAGGAGGAAGATGAGGGGGGGGGGCTGGTAACATGAGTATTAAAGACATCACTGCCGTCTCCTTCAGTGAACTTGGGATGAACATTTAGGCGTGTTTTTAATGCAATTATATGTATACATATGTTAAATGAATTCATGTCTTCAATCCATCTTTCACTTCCTGTTAAATCGCATGCGTATTTACAGTAGGTGTGAGTGAATAAGCAACATGCAGACCAGTGCTCTGTTGAAATCAATTACAAGTTTGGCAACTACAGAGTGACTGAAGGGAAAACAGGCAGCTTTCACACTGCTCGGGGCTATTTTTGGATCGGCACATTTTACCACAGATGAAGCATGTTACTATATACAACAGGGTATCTATCCTTTGATTGGATGTCAGGGATTCTACCGCTTGTCAAATCCCTACCCCCTGAAATATCGATATCCATCACGGTCGTTGTCGTTGTAGTATTAGTGTGGACTCTGTCCTCCACTTGAGTTACAGGGATTGTCAGAACTATAAATTTACAGTTATTTGTGTAGTTATTGTTCTTGGTGTGGACAGCCCTTAAAACACTGTTGCTATAAAGTCACCAACAAAACTCTTGTCGTGAACTAAAGTGCACTGGAATAGACAGAATGTGCATTTAGCTCTCTGTATGAATGCACACTTCAGTATGAGCTACAGTTCACAGGGGAGGGAAACGGCAGATGAGCATGCTGAGTTATGCTGTTTTACCTGTCTTTGGGCGGAAGTAGCCAATTGTATCTGGCAGAACTTCACAGCCTGGTCCAGAGCGACATCCTCATCAACCTGAGACAAGACAACAGGGAGAACAGTGACATTAGGACAGACACGTGTACTGTGTTGACGTATGTTCATGTTAATTGCTGTGTCAAGTCTTTCTGCTCACTAAAACCTCCTCATGAAACACTTGTGACGGCACTGTTGCAAATGTATGTATGAAAGTATGTTGACAGACAGATATATCTGCCTATTGACATGTGCAGGCTGTGGTTTGCAACGCTGCATGGTTCATTTGTTTGAAGTGTGTAGTATCATAGCATGACACTGAATAGGTTACTCATTGCACTGATATGAAAGCTGAGGGTTTGATCACAGCAGCAGTAAAGAAAGGCTGACATTAAGGCCCGGCATTGCCAGTGGACGTGTGGTGAGTGGGAGTCGGCGAGCTTAGCTACAGCAAAACATCGTGCAATTAGCAGTAATCTTCATGTTATGTTCCCTCCAGCAGCCTGTTGTATACAGCAGTTCAGAGACCTCCAAAAGGGAGAGATTGTACAGCTTCATTCTAGTTTTACAATCTTGCAAATTGTTAAACAAATTAGATCCATCTTCTGTGTATCAGAGGATATCTGCCTGCTTTCTAGCTCACTGTCCTCCGTCCTTATCACATTATGATTATTATTATCAACATCTCTATCACTTTCCTCTACAGTAAAACCGCCCACCTGATGTGACAGGTCATATTGCACGTTCAAATGTCATTTTTTATTCCCTTATCTTTCAAACAAGGCCTGCTACTGGCTGACTCGCTGTCAGGCCGGAGATGTGACAGCCTGAGCAAGTGTTTGGAAGACCAATGTGGCTGTTTAAAATTGGAGCAACTGTTATACCGTCATTAATAGACAATGTGTGATAGCTGTCACAGAAGTTGAGAACTGTTGTGAGGCAATAATAACAAGGGCAGTGAAATGTGGAGGAGCTGCTGGCACGACGACGGGTGTTAAGCCTCTTTATAGGCAACACTGAGCAGCCTTTATGCTGTACTTGTCCAGCTGAAAATACTTCAATAACAGAATTTAGTGGGCAATTCAATTTTAACACCCAAGAGTGAGCCGAAAGGAAGAAAAACATCCGAATTATGCAGAAGAACTGACAAAACATAAACAAGAATGAAAAAATATGCAAGGTAGTTATCTAAAACAGAATAATGTGCAGCTGTGCAATGCAGCAAACTGCAAGAAACCCAAAGCATCTGCGGTTTGTGCAAGTAGGTGCACAATCAGGAGATGCTTCTGGAACATGTCCAGACATATTAATTGCTAAAACACTCATTCGGTGACAGGAAACATGTTGCTGCTGGTTCTGGCTACTCTCTCTTTCGAGTGTGCTGGAGAAAATCCTCGGCTTGCTTAAAGGGCACAAGCAAACCCCTAGAAGATTGCTAAACTTGGCGTCTGATATCTTTTTTCTCCTCTTCGAGTTTCCCTCGCCTGCTGCCCTCCCACTCCAGCTACAGCTCTCTGGCATTACACAACCAATGAAAAGACAGTTTCTTTAGGCCAAGCATTGATCTGCGGCTCAATGCAGCTACATAAGCTGATCTGTGAGCTTCTGCTACAACACCATTAATGTTTTAGAAAGCACTGCAGTTGGACTGACTTTCTAACAGATCTACAGCCTCCTTTCTACATCCTTATTGGAAAACTGCACAACAATTTAAACATCTAAGGTAATAAGCATTGTCATTCATATAGCAGAACTTATGAACTACGGGGCAGCTATGAATTAAAACATACTACAACACCCATCAATACTCTTCTGATCCAGTCATCCCAGTAGCAACATCATGCCACTTTGCATTTTCCCCTGCTGGCACCAGTTCCACAGCTATTAGTATATTTTCAATAGGATATGTAAGCATGCAAAAACTGGATGACTGGACACGAGCTAATAGATTTAGCACTCATCTACAAAATGAAAAAACGTCCATCTATTTTTAAAAACAATCTGCAAGAGTTCCCCACATTCTCCTGTCACCTAAAAATGTACCACAAAAACAAAACAATGGGCTATTTTTAGACTCATCACTCATCAGAGATAACGACGATGGGACTAAAGTCATACAGGTTGAGTTGGGCGATAACTGCACCCGGCCAGATTCGTGTCATGAAACTGAAAAGGGAAAGTCCCTATTGTACAGTTGCTGCTCTATTACTGATTCAGTTAGAAGAGGGGTTTCCCAGAGCAATTTATTCTAAGAGGTGCTCATGCATGCATGACTTCGCAGAATATGAAACACTTTTTAGCCAAGCCAATACTCTGATAAATAAGGTTATCCGTTTGTGCTCAGCAGAGACATCTTGTGCAGAACAGATTGAAGAGGTATACCTGTTTTATGAGCATATAAGTCTCTGACATGATCTTTTCAATGCGGGCCAGGTCGTACGTCATGACTTTCTGTCCTTGCTGCCACACTCTGTAGGCATCAAGCAGTAGGCTTTTTCCGGACTCCACATCCTCTAGAAGCTTCCTTTTTCTGTTGGGTCTCCGCAGTAAACCCTGATCAGTGCCACTGGCTGCCACAGTGACCTTGGTAACTGAGGCTTGGAGCTGCTGCTGCCTTGAACTAATACTTAGCTCCTCAAGAGACAGTTCTGGTGTCCGGCCACTCTCAGTCACTTTCTGCTGGGGCTCCATAACACTCAGGGTTGGCTCAGTCTCTGTTTCCTTGACCTGAGTATCTGTGATCGTAGAGAGCCTCCTCCAGTGGCCAGTGTCCAGCTCCATTGGTTCCTCTGGCCCTGTTCTGTGCCCCTCAATCCCAGCAGCCTCCAACTTTCCAGGATAGCTCTCCAGAACCTTACTTCCTTTGTCTGTGGATGGAGTGACTGGGGTGATTTGTGCTTGGGAAGCTTCCCTGGGTTCTGTGTCAGTGGCACATGCCCCCTCTGCGAGCCCCGGCTTCTTAGGCAGCGCATGTTTGCCGTCCTCTGAACTAGGCCTGTTGGATGCGTCCGTTGTGGTCATCTCCCCCATTGAGGGCACAGGCGCTTTGGAAATCTGCTCAGACACCTGAAAGAGAACAGAACTTGTCATAATATGAACTGGATGCATGCCAGACATCTAAAATGTTGAGCCTGTGTCAGCTCCCACATGTGTACAGGGAGTTGTGCTTCCTTACCCCTGTGAGACTGATCAGATTGTCCTCCAGGACTTTTACAGTTAGGAAAAATGCTCTCTTGGCCAAAACCTGGCGATCAACATCCCGTAAATATTTCCTTGATGAAAGAGAGAGAAAAGAGGGGAGCAAGAGGAGACATGTCATGGAACAAATTCATTAACACTAAATTCTTAACAAAAGTACGATAGGAGGTTGGTCCTTACTTTCCCTGGTCGGGGGTTCTCTGCAGCATGAAAGAGACTTTCAGCAGAGTATCGTGATCCTTAAGCTGAGACAGCACCTCCAGCAAGAGGACAATGGATCGGTTCATATGAGAAGCAAAACTTCCTGGTCGATCAATCTCATCTACTGGAATACGCCAGATGCCCTGGAGGTGGGGTAGAGATAAAAGAAAAAAGTAGGACAAATATAAACAAGGCAACAGATAATTAACAGAATATGATTGTTTGAACAAAGTGCAGCTTGTTTAAAAACATGGTTCAGTTTCAAAAAATAGAAATAAAAAAATCTTTAACTCGTGCTAGTTAACTCTTTTCTAACTGACAAATACTGTGATGCACAGTTGGTTCTCAATTGTTTGACAAACTGTGCTGTTGTGATTGGCTTTGGACAAAGGCGACTGCTAAATGACAGTTGCAAAACATTATTCCAAACTGGGCAAAGAGGCCAACCTGTGTTTATAATGGTAAATGGAGCATTTATATGGTGCTTTTGTCCAAAGTACTTTACAGTGCAGCCTCTCATTCACACACTGATGGCAGAAGCTTGGAAAGTGCCAACCAGCTGATCTGGAGCAATCAGGGGTTCAGTCTGAAGGACACTCTGACATGGTCTCTGGAGGATCCGGAGATCGAACCAGTAACCTTCCGATTACTGCACAGCCTCTCTACCTACTGAGCCATGCTGCCATCATGTTTAGGAGCTGCCTGCATGTAACTGGTGGTTTTACTGAACATCGAAAAGGCAACCGTCTCTCATGTGAATTTATGAAACTGTATATTTTTGTAGGTCGCTCTCTGTTGCAACTCCAGGTATTCAAATGCTTGCAAGGTATATTATATAAGGAGACAATAAACAGGGAGACATGGAAGTAAAGAAGCAGCAGAGGAGGAAGCAAGAGAAATGAATATGGGAGTTAACAACATGGCAATCAAGGAGCACTAATGAGCGGATGGAAAGACTGCAGGAGAGATCTTGCGAACTGGCTGGACATGTAGGAGGTTGGGAGGGATGGATGGGGAGCGTTCTCTCTGGGCACACATGATAGGCAGCCTCATTAGTGCTCAGTTCTGTCCAAGCAATGCAACAGAGCAGCAGACTGGCTGCCAACAAACAAAGACCTTCCTTTGCAGAAGGCGTGATGAGGTGAGTTGAGCCGCTACACTCTCAAGTTATCGATGCAGGAGCAGATGGTGGCCTAGGCTATGTACAGTCAGGAAGCACACAGCACAAAGTGCGGCTTCTGGCTGCCAAAATGAGTGTGAGACACAACAAATGAGATGGCTCTATCAGCTAGTGGAGGCACTGGGGAGCCTGGTGCTCCTGTGAACAGATAGCTCCAGATTGTCAGATGATATTTTCCAAGCCTTTGCAGGGGAGGAAAGCTTGAAAGAAAGGCGAGGTAAACCTATCAAATAACATCACATTTCTAAGGATGGACTGCCAGCCTCCGGAGAAATTGGCCACCAACACTGTACCCTCAACTTTGAAAGCCTACGCTTCATCTGTGGGTCCCAGTAGCCTCCCAGTAAAAAACAATATTTAATGATTGGTGGGCTTTTCATGCTTAGTTGATTCAGTCTACATCTCTTATTGTCTCTTAATAATGTAATACTAAATCTCTATCAATTAAGATACTGATAATCTCTAACATGTTCAAACACAGATGTCTGAAGAACAAGTGAATGGCTCCGGTGCCTGCTGGAACATAAGATGCTTTATTATTCCTATTATATGATGTAATCAGAAGGAGCTAGGATAGGTTTTAACATGTCAATGCACAGATTACCAAAAGCCTCCAACGGGAGCGGGAAAAGTATGATGAGGGGGTGGGCTTCGCTCACGAAGAAAAACATCTCTAATGGAGGAGAGTTGTTCAGAGAACCATCAAACCATCATCGCAGTAAATCTGTTTAGGGAAAGCAAAGCCATGGCTTTACACAGATTATACTGTAGCACATCAGCTAAAGCAGATTTGTAAGACTTTAACTGAAATTATTTTAAGCATCATTTTTACGTGTTTGAGGAAATATAACCAGTGCCTGATGTCTGGAGAGTCAGTTTTGGCACAGATGTGGCCACTACGGCACATCCCGCTTTAAGAGATACATACATGGTAAGAGAGTAATTCAGCAAAAACTGAATCTGATCTCTTTCAGGTTTAAATGGATGGTCTTGTTTGGTTGCTGAGGATGAAGAAGGCACAACATATCCTAAAGGAAGTATTACAAACAGCAACATCAAGAGTTGCAGCAGGACAAAAAAGGATAAAAAGTAAAGGATGAAGAGCAGAGACTAAAATGTGATTATCCCTCGAGTCTCATGAATACAATCATCGGCCAAAACAAATTCATTTGAACATGATTTTACACTGTAACCAGTTGCCTTATCTACTTCATTGACGTGTCTCAACATGCACTCAAGAACAGGATTGGAACAAGCCAAAATATGTTCCATGTAAAAACTGCAGGAAAGTTGAGCAAAGTTACTGGTCATGTGTCTTGTAGCAGCTAGCTACAAGTCAGTGCTGCAGTTTAACAGTAACTACAACTTCACCATTTTGCCAGCTAAGTGAAACTTGGGACGAAAGGGTTTGTTTTTTTCATTCAAGATGGCTGGTTACCTGCCAGTGCTACAAGCAGTTGGAAGGTGGGTGGTGTTATCTGACATCATTCTACATTCTTCTCAACATTTGTCAAACATGAAGCCATCAAAAACAAAAAAAATTGGAAGACTGTTTGAAAGTATTTACTGTTGCAGTTCTGCACAATTTCAAAAGGGAATCACACTTCACTCCAAATATAACAATAATTCTGCTTATATAAACATGAACAAGAACTTGTGCTCAAATTTGTAAACGCCTGAGGGAGGGAAGGAAAGAGAGCGACTCACCATCACCAAAGAAAGCTACTCCACGGCGCCTGTGTTAGTATTCGTTTGCACAGTTTCCTGCTGGCGGTAGCAGCACCAGCATCACTGGCAGTGCCTCCACCCTGAAAGAGGCTCACGCTCTCAGAGCAAGGGGTGGGCTGCATTTGGGTGCAAGGGCAGCGAGAGCCGCAGAAGAGGAAAGGAGGGAAGCACAGCTGCACACGGCAGACAAGGAACAGAAGGAGGAGGAGAGAATGGAAGCTGCCTTGGCAAGAGGAGAAACAGCGCTGGAGTCAGGGCCCATAAGCTCAGTATGCCACTGACAGACAAGCTGACTCGGTCCTCTCCTGCTTTCAAACCCTTCCATCTCAAAACAAAAACACCCACGCACTCTATCACCACTCTCCCCTGACCCCAGCTTGCTGGAGTTCTCTCCCCCCTCCTCCCGTCCTTCCTCTCGTTCTCAACCCAGCATACAACCAACCCTTGTGGGTCTTTGCCAGCCAATCATAGTCAAGCAGGGAAAGTCCCGCCCATTAATGCACACCCACACAATACACACACAAACAGGGGAGAGAGAGAGAGAGAGAGAGAGAGAGAGAGAGAGAGAGAGAGAGAGAGAGAGAGAGAGAGAGAGAGAGAGAGAGAGAGAGAGAGAGAGAGCATAATGAGGAAACAGAAAGAGTGCAACAGAGATGAGTAGAGAGAATAACAGCCAGGGGGAGGGGTAGAGCACGATCACGCTGAAGACAGAGCAACAGGAGAAGAATACAAGAACATAAACTGGAGGAAAAATAAGCCCAGTGCTACCACACCACTGTAGTAGGCTGCTTTGAAAGGATAGCATGCCAACAGAGAAGAACACTAAAAAATGAATCTAAGCCCCCAATAACCCCGGGGCACAGAGGAACAGTGGTGCCTGGAAAGGCAAGATTCTGCTGCACACAAGATACTACACACTCGGTATTTCCTCAGCCAGCAGCACTCAGATAACACTGGGCCCTCACCGTCTTCCTTTGAAATCCTTCAACACTGGTCGTGTCTCTCAGGCTGGTCACAATCAACATACTACACAAACACACCTTGTTTTTCCTGCTTCCTGTTGTGTGAGTGAGGGGGGAAAAAAACTGCAGAAAAATGTCAAGCTCAACTTAGCACGGAGCTGAGAAAGGCAATGAAACCCTACTGCCAGCCAGAGTTAACACGCCATTATGCAAATCAAAACATCAACTTCTACAAAATGTTTTCACTGGCCATTACTCCTCCCCTCAGAAGAGAAAAGGTTCTCCTGAGTGGAGCTCCACCTACACACACCACATTGCACAGCTGATTACACAAATATTTGACTCAACTCAGACCAAGGCGAGTAATGAAAGAGTAACTACTTCATCGATCTTATCCTAACATAACAACACACTGACGCAGTTGGCAACTACAGTTGAGGCCAAATATCTAAATACATCTGGACTCAAGACATTCAAACTCAATTGTTCACAACTCTACATACATCAAGTTACCATACATTTCTTGAGTTAAGTCAATCAATCAGGTGTCTAATGTATCTCCATAAGAGATCATTTCAAAATAATACCTAAGAAAGACATTTATTTCAGCTTTTATTTAGTAGAACAGATTTTCAGTGGGTCAAAAGTATAATACACCAAGTTAACTGCCTCTATTAATTGTGGAAGATTCCAGAAATTGGTGGAATTACTTTTGGAAGCTCCTGATTGTCACAATTAGATCTTGAAATCTTGAAGCCACACAGACACTGAAGGGTTAATGGTTATCCCCTATGGATGAACGAACCTCGGCCCAAAAGGTTCAACTGAACCCCAAGACAACACCAAAGGTGCAGGTGAAGGAGTTAAAGGCACAAGGAACCGATGTGTCGAAATTCCCTATTAAGAAAGCCCAACATCACCCTAGTCAAAGAAAGACATAACAAAACGCATACCGACAAATTGGTTACAAGAATGGATCACAGACAGCAAAGTAAAAGTATTGGAGAGTCCGTCACAAAGCCCGGAACTGAATCCAATCGAGAGTTTGTGGACTGAACTGAGAAGATGCGTCTGTGTACGGAGGACTGAACAATTAATGAAAGTCTGTCAGGACGACTGGGATCAAATCCTGGCAAAGTATTGTGAGGAGCTTGTGTCTGATTCAAGTTAAACTATTAAAAGGCAGCATCACCAAATACTAACAGACTGTATTTAAACTTTTTGCCACTGACAATCTGTTCTAGTAAATAAAAGCATGAATTAATTTCTATCTACTTCTTTCAAAATCATCTCTTACTAAAATAAAGCAAATACAATAGTGACTTAAAACAAGAAATGTACAATAACATTAAATATGCGGAGTTGCTAAAAAGATTACATTTGAATATCTTCAGCCTAGATGTATTTAAATATAAGGTCTCTACTCTATACGCAGTGTGCAGCACTGAAGCAGTCGAATCAGAAAGGAAAGCTCGAGATTGTATCAGTTCAAGACAAGGATGAATTTACGTTTACGAGTTTGAAATGCAGCAACAAGGACATCTATTTTCTCTGGAGCTTCATAGAGAGTGAACGTGTGGGTGGCTGAAGGAATATGTAAGCAGGAGTATGGGTGGTGTGTGTGGTGGGGGGTTAACAGAGTGCCTGAGCGAACACACAGGGACTCCTCATCATCACTCAGGTCTTCAGCAGCCAGAGGGGCCGGCATTATAGCCCAGATTTTATGTAACAATGATGAAAATAAGTCCATTACAATATACTTTGTCATTTCAGTTGTATGATGTATCTTCCTTTTAAGTGAATATTTCTGAACATAAGTGTTAAATACTCAATCATGAAGTACAATCATCAGTTGCCAGGCACCACTCAGCGGGGTCAACGCCCCCTCACCTGACCCCAGCCTCAAGAGAAATTCTGCAGGATAATTCACATGTGATCCTATATTTGGAGAAAATGTGGCCTCTCAACCTTGTCACAACAGACACGATCAGCCAGCACAAGCAACCAGTTAAATTAATTTAATAGAATACCATTTCTCAACAGTTAGTAAATAGGAAATGATTGTCATGTCTTCTGTGACTTTTACCGGTTTAATGGAGGAGCACATGAGCAACGCTGAGGGTAACACTGGACCTGTAAGTATTGTCTCAAGTTGTACCATGATTTAATTTGATTGACCTAATGTGAGTCACTTTGATTTTAATTTGAATGTCAAAGCCATTATTAGTTAAATACTGCTGTAACAGTGTGCTTGTCCTCTTAAAAAACACTCCGTATGACAACTACACGAATAAATTATGCAAGCCAATCTCATGTGGATCGTTTCTAAACAGTAGTATATAGGTTACTGTATGAAGGCCCAATTAATGTAACCCAGCCAAAGCAAGAGGGAGAAGTGGGCCATCACGACCTACATTAGGACTCCATATTCACCATCACGCTCCAGCACTCAGCAGTCATGTCACCTTGACATCAAGAGGCTGTGCGTTATGCCATAGGTTTGCTTTGATCACAGAATGTTAACTTGGTGCTTCTCAAACAGACGGAATGAAACAAACACTACATATTCATAAGACACTGACAGTTAGTGTGCTGTCGCCTGAGACTGACCTGCCTGAAGCACACATGTTAGAGAGTCTTACCCCTGCAGATTATTTAAAACCCACTTCCATCTGGCATAAATGTGTGCTGTAAAATGACTAATTTGTCAACACCTACTTATAAAAAGACCACATCCCCCCTAATGAAGCTGACAAAATGAAAGGTTGAAGATGGAGGCTATACAAAGTGTTTTAAAAAGTTCATGTTTATGTAAAAACTGCCATCAGCTAACAGACTCAAGAAAAACAGGCCCATTTGCTCAACATTTTAGAACGGTTTTCATCGTCCGATGGTTAAGAGAGGGCTTGGTTTGAAAGGAACAGTAAAGCTCCAACAGTTGGCGTGCCAGGGTGGCAGGTTTGCCTCCAGAAGGGGCTCTTTGAGAACCCAGTGGGAGCCAGAGTGCTACAGAGCTCCAGCTCAGACCTGGCCCGCATCGCTTTTACAATCTGTTACCAGAAGCCTTCAGGAGACCGTTTCTAAAGCCCACACAACTACATCCAACTTAAAATGCGCTGCCAAAACACGCCCTGACAATGGAATTATAGGGTTTGCTGAGGTTATGTGACAATCTGCCTGTATTATCTCCACTATAACAAAAGTGAGAACACTTAGGCTTTGACACTTCTTACATGGAGCAAAATAAAAATGAAGCCAATTCAAAGACACACAGAAATGACTCCTTCCATTGAAATAAGTAAACTGACATGCAGAACAGATGGCAGATGCAGACGGTAACCTCTTCCACTGGAACCCAACAGAGGCCTTGGTGAGACGGATCATTCAACAATCTCCAACTGTGCCATTACATTTATTGTAGCGCTTGTCATCCATATTAATTGCTGATGTTTGTGCATCAAATTGAACTATGTGTTTAATCCGTGTGTAATTTGTTCTTCCTCTGAGTCTGCATTAGCTGCCAACATGCATGCATGTATGATAACATATAAAACTAAGGACGAGGAGAGTCTTGATTGTCAAAATCCACGATCCATGATTGTTCTTTCAGCACTGACCACTATCTCATTGGTAGATGCTTCAGTATTGATTTGAATGTGATACAACTGACATATTCATATGTACCACATTAAGGCTAAATGGTCAAAGTTCAATTATGTATTTATAATGTAATAACAGCAGTATGTTCCTTGACTTATCAAATCACAGGTTGATATCCTGGTGGTTTATGGCAGGTGAGGAACTCAAGCTGCCTTCTGCCCTCTAGTGGCTCTCCTTTAAACGGCAGTGTTCACGCTTCACAGCCGCCCGGATGCCTGACGCATTTAGCGTTTTTATAACTTATGTGGCAGGCAAACCGTGAGAATCTTCAAGTTCTATTGATTCCTAATCTCCAATTACTGCACCGGCCGGGTTGATGTGATGCCGATATTCGAAAATAAATATTAGTTCGGATCCATTTTTAATTAAAAATCAAAATGGGGACAACCTATAGATAATGACATTTTGTATAAACAATCCTTCTGTGTTCATGTGAAACATTTGATATTTTGTATTTTATTTTGTATTTTATTTTGTATTGAATTGATTGAGTAGGATTTTACAGCCGGAGGAGATAAAGACTATTAAAAGAATCCAGAGCCAAAAGCTGTTTATATTCTGGAGGGATTTGGTTTCTTTAGCTTGTCCGGATGATGAACATCACCAGACTAACTAACTAACTGATAAATGGGTGGAGCCGATTTCTCTGACGATATTGAAGTAAATGTCAGTTGATACGTAACAATTGACGTCAGTACATAACTACCAGAGCAATGTTTGTTTGGAAAGAATGCAGACACGGTGTCGTCATCATCGGTCTGCCCAGAGAGAGAAA
This sequence comes from Macroramphosus scolopax, assembly GCA_901007825.1. NCBI lineage: Eukaryota > Metazoa > Chordata > Actinopteri > Syngnathiformes > Centriscidae > Macroramphosus > Macroramphosus scolopax. The sequence goes on along the minus strand of CAAKHC010002267.1, from coordinate 62,106 downwards.
TGAAATGTTCGGCTCGCCAATTAAATTCTTCTTTGTAATAAGTGTTTGTGAAAAATATTGACTATTGGTGAAATCACAATTAATTACTCTAAATACTCCAAATACCCTCAAAACCACAATATTTGCCAGACTTCAGTCCTAACCTGCCATTAATGCACAGCACAGCTGCAGTGCTTCCTTTTCTTTGTTAACTAAGGAATGCTCGAGCACGTACTGAATATCACAGCAGAACTGACACGGCATTTCTCTCCTTTTATAGTGAATATTGAAATGTTTCTGATTTCCAGACACATAAGAGTGTCTACAGCCCGAAACATTTCCTCTTTGGGATCTTTCTCTGAATTTATTTGAGCTATAGTTAACTAACACCCAGTGTTGTTTTTGCAATTTTGAATGCTATCAAACAATCAAGGCTTTCTATCCAATCCATATTTCTTCATGTTATTAGATCACAAACAGGAATTTGAAGCAATCCACCGCAATCATTCAGCAGTGCCTGAATCATCACCGTTTCCCTTTCACACAACACTGGCTGTGGCTGTCACTTCGAGAAATGTCAGACCTTTTTTGCGACAAATCAGTAAACAGAAATGTTTTCTATTAGATATGCTTCATGTAAAACATGGCTAATGAGATGTAAACATTTCAAAGGTGTGTTAACAGGTTTCTCCAAAATATAATCAGATATGTGTGATGGCCTAAATGGCACAGGGAGTGGAGATAAACACATGGAGGCATTGTGAACTCTGACTTACATTGAACAGGTTTGTCTTGTTTCTTTCACAGAAAAGTCCTTGTGCTGGCATGTGCTTCAGCTGTTGCCATGGGACACTGCTTCCTAGCAACACATCTCGGGCCCACTGTAGATTCTGTGGTGAAAAATAAATAAATAAATGAGAAAAAAAACAAACATACATTTCTATCTACATTTCATTAAACACAACATACATATATCAGATAGAGAAAATAATTTGGTCCGCCTTCCTTCATCAGAATATATTGACAGAAGATAAATACACATGTATTGTAATGTAATGATTTAAAGCTGCTGAAAAGGAAAGGAGAAATTATGTTCATTTGCATGATGACTCACGAATCAGTGTCTGCAACAGTGCCCCGTTTGAAAAGATAGCAAGCTCACACCATTTTAATGTTATCTCTCTCAAATCCAGCAGAAGGTATCATGCAATTACTGCCGTCTCCCTCCATCTTTGGAGAAAGGACAAAGCTGGTCACTCCATGTGAGAGAAGCAGTTTTTCACGGGAACAAAGGGGGCATTGAGGGCTTTTAACACTGAACATGTTGGGTTGTAAGGGCAGCATAGCAACCTGTGTTATCAGCTTCACATCAAGCCAGGGAACAGGGAACATTTGGTGTACTGCTCTACTAAACCTCAAAATATTCTGCAGTAAATGTAGCCTCAAGAAAAGAATGTTTATTGAACTTACAAATAAAAGACCTATTTTGTTTCTTCACAAATCAGGAGGACACTCCAGCTGGGTGAAATGAAACCCAGGACACTGTACAGCAGAGTTCTGTATAACTAGGAACTTTCCCTTCCTTAATCATCCTCGTTGAGTAGAGACAAAGCTCCATTAAAATGGTTCAACAAACAGAACAAAGTGACAGAAGGATGCCACCACAGTAAAGCTCAACACAACCACCCTGCGCCAAACTGGCTGAGAGAGCCCTGTGCTACCACCCACGCACGACTCTGCCCACAGAGTCTTATAGCCAACACAGGCGGTTTGAGCAACTCATGAGTCACAGCTAACTCAAAGACCCACGGAAAAAACAAGGAAAAAAGGAAATAGCCATTGCAGTTCTCATATACTAGTCTCAGAAATAATCAAAGAAAACATTCCATGTCATTTTTGAGAAAACTAGGACTCCTCAGTTAAGTGTCATTCTCTGTAAAGGCCATCATTAATGGCAGGGGACACTGAATATAAGTTCACATACAAGAAAAAGTGGAAATGGACTGACCTGATGGGTCTTGCTGTTGGTGTAGAAAAAGGCCAGGCGGTAGAGACTCTTGTAGTGTTGAGGGAAACGGCTGAGGCAGAGGAAAAGAGCGCGGACACACATTTCCACCAGCATCCGTCTCTGATCTGTGTATTCTGCAGGCAGGGCCTTGGGTACCTCGATTACTTCAGCAGGGGGCTCTGGTTTCTTTTTGCCCTCACTGGCTGGGGTCTGAGGAGCAGCCTGTAGGGAGGACACTGCCTTCGGTGGGGTGGCTGTAACAGGCAGAGGAGGCAGACAGGGATCTGCAGAGACTTTAGGGGCTGAAGCCTCAGGGAGTGTCACCACCACAGCATCCACCACTACTTGGACAACTTTCTCTTCCATCTGAATGGCAGGATGTTCTTCAGGGGATGCTTAATTAGGATTCAAATCAAAGACAGATTCAGACACCACATCATTTATCTAAACTATGTGGAAATAGGAGTAAAATATAATAATGGACATCACAGAAGTTAACAATGCTGTAGAAAGTTGTGACAATATTTCAGCCACTTAACTGAGTGACCATCATTGTTATTGTTGGTATTATTGTATACCTGTGTACTCCGATGCAGGCTGCCCTTCCTTCACAGGTGTTGTGCTTTCTGACGATGATGAACTAGCTTTCCCGGAGGCAGGCTTGTGATTGCTGTCCTGTGAGCTGGTGGGATCTGTGAAGGCATCCTGCGTGGAGTTGGAGTCCGACAGCATCACCACCTCACTGTCCTGACTGCGCTCTGCCAAAACAGAAAACAAATGACTTCACTCGACGTGTGGCTGCGAGTGAGGAGAGATAACAGATCAGTGTTTGGAATATCATGAAAGGTTACATTTGTAAAGTTCCTTCTGGCCTTAAACCAGAGTTTGCATAGTTTTCTTTTGTAATTTACTGCTTGTGCCATTTCAGTTGGGAAACTGGATCTTTTATAATTTACGGAGGTGTGGTAAGTTAAAAAGGGTATTACTGTATTGTGTGCACTTCTACAAATTGTCCAAGATGTGTGATGCATACTTTGGCAGCATGCTGTGTTGGCCTTTCTCAAGCTGTTGGTGACTTGTTCTTAAAAGCTAAATATTCTTAAAAATTATATAATTAACAATAAATGATGACAAATCCGTATTAGTGCATCGGCAATGAAAACTCAGTGGTTAGTTTTTATAAGCTGTCCAAAGCCAAGCTGCCAGAATTCCTCCTAATTGCCCTGTTGTGCAGTGACTGATAAAAATCTCTTTGGCAGAGAACTGTAAGACAGAATCAGAAAGGTAACAAGCTTTTGCTGTCCAGAATAATGCACACAGAGTTTTTTAAAACATTCACAGTTAACAGCAAACATATTATTGTATACTGTAAATGTTGTGTTAGTTTACAACTTAGTAATGTGTGCTTCCTATAAGAATGCACTTCATTAGTCTTATAAAACTGTTTTTTTGACTGGAAACATAGCCTCTGGAAGAGTTCAGTGGGTTTGGAGAGCAGTACCATTCAGGGAAGCCAGCCACATTGACGACCTGGGCAAGCAGTAATCATGGTCAAACTCTGGTGAGGCTGTTGAAGATACGGGGAGCTGGTTTTACAATAAAGTCAAGAAAAACTGTACCTCTGAATGAATTTTTGTAAAAATGCTATCAGTTACTGTCCCTCTCCTTGTAGAACCCAATTCAGACAAAGATATAGTGTGAGACCTCACACAAAGTGCGAGTGTTAAAATATCATCCTGATGGTTTAGCAAAGCTCTATATTTCAAAGGATCAACGTTTCCCTTCCAAGCCTAAAACATAAACCCAGAATCTGTGATATGTGACCAATGCAGAAAACCCAAGAGGTGCTAGTTCAGCAATGTGAAAAGATAGAAGATATGAAGTTGTGTTCATATCCTCGGATTCTGCCCAGAAACTGAACTAAAGAGCTGCAGAATAAATGTAATCTTGTCAGGTTTTGTCCAGCTCTGGAGAGTTTAAGATCCTGGTAGGAATCCAGAAAGAACACAACAAAGCTGTAGAGTACAAACAGATGATCATTTAGCCTGATAATGATTTAATAAATGTCTGAATCAGGCCCTACAGTCTTTTCACCTTGCTTTAAGCAGAGCACGACTGAACCTCTACAAACATGTGCAGCACTTTTTTGATTTGAGATTCAGTTGTTTGCCAAAAATAGAGCTGCCACATTCTTTTGAACTTTCACACTAATTGGATATAATTTCCAATTATGTCCCATTAGTATGAAAATGCCAACACATGTTATCACCCCAAGATCTTGAAATATCTCCAGGGAGTCAGACTTACTGTCAAATTGGGCCCACACCAACATCAAATAAAATGTGACCACATGAAACACCAGACATTTTAGTGAATGGTGACAAAGGACTGACTCTGTCCAGTAGTGAAGACAATCACCCCATTAGAACTACATGCATATAAATGGCAAAGCAGGTGGTAAAAGCAAGCAGGCAAAAGAGGTAGCAGGCAGGTAGGTAGGAAGGAATCTGGAAAGGGTGACAAAACTGGTAACATGGGCAATATGGCTGCATTATTTGCACATTCAAGCTCAACATGACACATGGGGTGGGTGGAAGCATGTCAGTTTTTGTAATATGTCAAACTTTATAGCCCCCATGTTTTCTCCAAACAGCATCCCGGCTTCGGTTTCACAATAACTAATAAAATGTTGACTCCACTATCCTTATCTGTGAAATAAAACCCCTCAACAAATGTTTTTACAAACGTAGGATGCACCTGTGAGTCTTTGATTAATGGTTGATAAATAAATAAAATAGATGACTAACGAAACATTGACACTTTTACGTCTGTGTTAAACTGTGTCAGCAATCAGGATCATCTGTGGTGTTCAAGCTTTAGGGTAGAATAACACAACTGTTAAATATCAGTTGATTGGAAAAGAAGTTGATTGGAAAAGAAGGAAAATAGAAACAGTATTTGAAATATATCAGCACACATACACACATGCATAAAGCACATACAAGCCTTTATGCCCCCTGCAAAACTGATTGATATAATAATGGTGCTCAGGCACAGCAAAGTAAAGCAAAGTAGTCAAATAATCAGTAGCCATATTGCCCATTTCACCACATCCCAATCACCCAGTGCATAGGGACCATTGAAACTGAAACCAAAGCTGTTAAGCATGGTGATTATAAATCTGAGCACTCCACAGTGGGCTTCCTGTCCCAGTGCAGAGAGGGCAAAGGGCCCCAACCCCAGAGACAGTGTCTAGGACTGGGACTGTACCATCAGCCTGCCGTTCCTCATGCCGCTGCTGCTGCCACTGTTGCCGTCGGAGTGTTTTGCGTTTGGCGTAATCATGGTCAAACGGCGTGGCCACATAAGGAGGTGATGTCAGACCTGGGGTGGCAACTGATGGGAGGGAGGAGCTGAGGACGTTCCCTATGCAAACCGATGAGCTGTTAAAGTCCTCATCCATCATAGAGGTGGGTTTCTCCCTGAAATTAAAGAAGAACAATGTTCAACCACAACCGCGTATGTTCTTCAGAATTCCTATTGGGTCACATTGGGTGTGTAGCTTACTTTTCATTAGACCTGGGCATGCTTGGCATGCTCTTCTCTTCCCCTCTGGCAAACGGACCTTTAGCAGCGTCAACCAGAAGATTGAACAAGACTTCGTGTTCTAGATCAGGCGCCTTAGCTTCTAGTAGTTTTATGATGGTGGTACTGAGACGGAAATGCAGCTGGAAGAAGTGAGAAAGGGAAGTTGCCTTTAAACTTGAATGCTCTGTTCTCCTACATAACAATGCATCATTGTGACACAACTAGCAACTCTTTGATTCCAGACACAGACGATTTACCTCCAGAGCCTCCATAGCCAGATCAGGAGGATTATGGTAATGGATTTTCCGGGGATACCTGGCAGCTTCTTCATGCAAATAGTGTGCTGCCTTTAAATTCAGAGACAAGGGTCAACAAGCCAGCATATTCAAGGTGAAATGGAGTTAAGGATTGCATTATGGCGTTGAAGACACTTGCGAGTGCTGACATTAGCATTCACTATGTTCACATTGCCCCCCTCCTCCTCTCCTAACCTCCATGGTGTTTGCTCATCTTCCTCCACTAAACTAATCAAAACAACAGAGCTATGACTAACTCAGTACACTGTTCTTTCTTGAGAAAAGATATTGCCAGGGTAGAAGGGCACTGATCTTTTTCAGTAGGTGGATTACGAAACAACTCTCAAGGAGAGCAAGAAAATGTATGCAACCTACTTACTATTACACAATCATTCCACTTAATTCATCCCAGATTTTGTTGCCATGGTAATTGCCATCAACACCAACAACTACGCTTAATAGTTCCTTGGCTAATTCACTCTGACTTTGGTATCTTTCTTACATGTCTGGTACGAAAGTACTACGATAAGTCTGATTATGAAGTTAAAAAAATCATTTGAAAATCTGATTCACAAGTCCCAACGCAATGTGTGTGTTAGAAGATATGTTGTAAGGCACTAGTCCTACAATCCTGCTCACCAATAATGACAGGATGATGAGAACAACACAATTAAAGCCTAAGTTGAAATATCCTTTCAGAGAAACATCAGAGTTCATCGTTAAATGTCATCGAATAAAATCAGGTAAATCTCAATAGTGCAGCCTGATTTCTCCACACTCATTTACCTTTTTGTAAAGCTGCAGGTAATCAACCGGAGGCTCTTTGCGTTTCTCTGCTATTTTCCCCAGCATGTAGTGAATGAGCCACTCTTCTTCATCACTGTCACCCTCACAACGGGAAGCACCCTGGAAACACTGAGAAGCTGTCTCTAACATGGAGTCTCTCCTTTCCTCCATCTGAAACGACACACAAACACGCACACATAAACACACATGCACACATACAAACACACACAAAGGCTTTCATGAGTAATTGAGCTGAAGAAGACTTCAGATTTACTCTACTGGAATTTGACATGGGGAACAATAAAATGATGTGATGTTCGGTTTAGTTAACACTTGGAAAATCTGGAATGAAATCTAATCCATTTTAATCTGGTATACACGGTATAAGGATTAATAAGTGCTCTACTGATACCAACATGTTAACATGTGCCTCACCTGTATAACCACCTCTGGGGGGAGCTCATTCCGCCACTGCTTTAGCTGCCGCGAAGCAAATGAGTGCAGTGCATATGATATGGTACCGTACTCGATCCAAAGAGACAGGTTGGAGCGGTCTATCTCCAGAGCCCTCTTAAAGCAGTTAAGCACTGCCTGAGAGTGTTTCCATATCGGTACGTCACTTTTGAGCTCATTGGAGTTGAGCTTCTCCTGGATTCGGCTGGCCCTAGCTAACGCCATTCCAGCCCAGGAGTCAAACCTGAAGAAAGTGACAAATTGTCAACGTATCAATGTCACAAAAAGCAATAAAGAAAGAGCTTAATATACTCATTAATCTAAAGCATTTACTACATTAATAAAATTAAACTGCTATTAGAAAATGATTACAGATAAAGTAGAGAAGTGATTTACCTGTCAGGAAACACACAGATGTCATGCATATAAAACTTGATGGCTTTGGACTGCTCCTTGTTCTTGAAATGGTAATCAGCCAGCAGATAGTAGATCTCATTAATGATTGGAGGTGCAGGAGCACTACCCTCAGGTAGGCATGGGGCCTTAAAGAGATACAAATTTAAGATATCTTCAATAATTAATCAGACACGTATGTTTAGGAAAAGCTAGCATTATACCCCCTCAAAATGTTCTTAAGTACAATTCCTAACCAGAAGTCCATTAATGCTCCAAGGCTGCTGGTATTCCTATAGCCTATACTACAACCAGCCACAAGGGGGCGATACATATCTTTTGGTGAGCTCTCATTGCATTAATCTCTATATATCTATGGGTTTAAATGGCAATGGAAATTAGGTAAAGAGGACGAAATAGAAGCAGTGTAAAACCTAAAAAAACCATCAAGGAATTACTAGTGTGTTCCATTTATTTGTTGTTGTTGTTGTTCACAACACGTGTGGGGCAAAAGACTGACCTTTGCTGTAGTGCTCTCGATGTAGGCTGCCACTTCATCCATGGTGAGGATGGGAGTGTCACTAGCGGGGGCAATGCTAGCAAACCTCCTCATCAGGTTGGCTAGGTCCGCTGAGACTGTGCTTGTTTTGTAACTGTCAAACTCAGGCAGTGACTTTGGTTTAAAATACTGGAACATGAAGAGGGCATCACACCATAGCAGCTCAATCTGCAAGACATGCATCAATCACAAAAGCAACATTAGTGCCAAAGTCTGTTACATTAGAATGGAACACACAGGGGCAGAGTAAATTGGTGATACCAGGGTTTCCTTGAGACTCTCTTGCAGTTTTGCATAATAACAGTCAGAATTTCATCCAAATGCATTAACCCAATGATAGGAATTACCCCCACCTAGGGGCCGTTTGTATGCATTACAAAAATATAAAACACCAAGAGGTGAATAAAAAAACAGATTCCTGGTGCTGAGAGTATTTTGAGAGTAACAACATTACCAAGGGTTAAAAAACTCCTTGCCGCAGGATAAAGCAGGCTCCCTCTGTGTAGTTGGGGTCAATTATGCTCTTTGATGTGTGCACTGTCCCCTTTGCTACTGTAATGTGTTCAACTTACTGTTGAATCTGCATGCATAATTCACTGTCAGATGAAAACAAAGAAAACTTAAAGCATGACTTATGTGACTTTTATAAGGATGTGAGTATTTGACCTGGGGAGACGAGTGGTCCTCAAGGAAGCGCGCCTTGCTCTTCTTACTAGGGTAGGCATATAGGCAGAAAAGGCACTGTTCCAAGGCCATCTCCAACTCCTCTTTGTAGGGATGAGACTCATTGCTGGATGAGGCTGTAAGCTCTTTTTCCAAAATTTGAACCTATACCAAAGAACAAAGCTCTGTCAAACTCCTGAAGACATTCCATACAAATTAAATTGATCAAAAGTAAATACCAATACATATATAATCGTGCTGTGAGTTAAGTCTACAGTTGTATGTAGGTAGGCAAAAAGGGTGAATGCATAGGAGATACAGGAAGTGGTAAAATCTTTCAATCTGTTTTCAACTAAATGCATAAATGCAGGCTGTACATTCATATATTACTTTCGTCAAAGTAGCTTAATTGCAGATAGAAATCTAAACTTACATAAAACTTGAGGAGTGCGCCGCCTGAATTGCAGCACAAGGAACGACGGCCAAGATACTCATGGGCTGTGTTCAGAAGCATCAGGGAGGAGGGCAGCATCGGAGTGTCTGACTCATCTAAAAGCGATCATTGACAAGGTCACTCAATGTAACAACCACCATGACATATCACCAAGGGAAACTGGATGCATGAAAACAAGGGCTTGACCAACCTTCGTCATCCCCCACAGACACATGCTGCCGAAGCATACAGTTAAAAGTAGCCTCTTCATGTTTGATTAAGCGATACAGAATAATCCACGGCAGCACCGAGAAGAAATATGGCTCCTTGGGATCGTCGGAAACGCTCATACTGAGATCAATCAGCTGAAAAGACAATGGCAACCATCCCATACATTTACATCCAAGACAGACGAATGAACATAAAAAAGCAATATCTGTTTATTATTTCTACCAGGTAAATTGTGAGGTAGCTCCCTTCTTACCTGAATTAGGTTGTTTGCCAACCGAGCCATACTAGACAAGTGGGTGACATTGTTTAGGAGCTCAGTTTCTTTGGAGAAGCAGACCGCGATGCCATCCAGCAACTTTGCTATGGTGCTGACCCACTCCTCCTTCCCAGGTGGAGAGTTGGTTGAAGCAGAGTTGAGCTGCTGCAGAGCTTCATTCAGAGCCAACTCGCTTGACTCTAGACATTGCTGGTGGTCCTCTATCTTCAACAGTGAATTCTTTGTCACAGTAACAGAGAATGAGAAGTATCAACCATCACATATCATCATGCATTTACTAAGGAAATTGATCCAAGTTATGATATTGAGTAATGACTTGTAGGATGTTACCTGCAGCAGCATCAGCTGAGCAGGCCGCTCTGGTGCTGAGCTCACAAACTCCAGAGATTTACTCCTGCTGCCGTAATTAAGAGTGGGCTGCAACAAGCGCACAACGGACTCGAAGTCTGCAGACTCAAAGAGACGCTGGATCTCTTCCAAAGACTGACAACGCTCCAGAGATTTTAGCCTTTTGTCAATCTGTCCGGAAAAACATGGAAAACCAAAGTGAAAACAACATAGAAGCATTGATGTACTTGCTTATATGCCTGGACCCGAACATTACACTATTTGGAGATTCAGTCTTTGGTGGGTATTCAATTTTAAATTTTGATAATGTGATATTTTTTCCCCCCTCAGAATTCGTGGCGCCCGCTGATTAGGCTGTGACAAGCTGGAGAGCATTTGTGCCCACAATGCAGCACACTGCGTTCTCTGCTGTGTTTGTATACTGCTATGCAGCTGTCTTTACTTTAACACGTTTTTTTGGGCGAAGCCGCTGTTCAGATCGTACTGTCTATCTTCTCTTGTTTAATCTGCGTTGAGTGCTTTGGTGATGATTTATACTGTTGTTTAAGTGGCAATTTAATTAATTAGTTTGGCACCTGCGGTGGTGCAAAGAGCTCTTTGTATTCATTGTTGGTCATTTGTTGTTAATTCAATTAAGTTGTGCCCAATTTTTTTATCAATTCCAGTAAGGCTTTCCAACAATTGCATGAAAAACAAGGAAGCACAAACGTCTCATGTGCTTCATCTTACATTGTGGTCTCAGGTCGGGTAGGGGAGAAGAGAAATCCTGTTGTATCGTGCGTGCTTTCTATGAACTTAGACTCAGGTCGGGTTCCAACAGGAAAATATGCATATACTGTTCTGTATGCTCGTGTCGTGTGCAATACTAAGAGCCTATTTACAGACGATTTGTTTTTAATGTTCGGTGTGTGTGTGCGAGTCAGACACAGAGAGAGAAGCGACTTTTAAACAGCCATACCACCGAAAAAATAACCCCACCATTGAGACACTTTGCTTGTTTATACAGAATCAAACAAAGTCAGCGTGATGCACCAGTATGTTAATTTAGGCGCTATTCTGATGTTCTGCAATTCGAGACGTAAGCATTTACACGATAACATTAACACGAAAGTATTAACGTCTAGAGTTAAGTGTTCCTTAATTCTGGCTGTCCCTTTTGCACATACTGTATGTTGTTTATGCGCTGTGACCAGCTTCACTGCTGGCTCAGCGGCGGAATGTTATTCGCTTGATTAGACAGAAGCTCCAGAGCCCAAAGCACGGCACTCAGGACAGCTACTTGCTAAATATTTTTAGGAAATCACTGTTAAATGTACTAATAATTATTCTTTCTGCATGTATTGTTTAAATGGTATCTCAACAAGAAATGGAAACATTTCTCTCCAACATTTTCATTCTAACAGACATTTTGGGAAATTGAACATGAGGCTCATATTGATAAAAATAACAATTTATCACCAATTTATCAGTGCACTTACCTCCTCTACAGATATTGCTGCATCTACCCGTAGGTTAGACAGGTTGATGGTGTAATTCTTCCCTTCAGGGGCCTTTGGTTTGCTCTGCAACAGGCCAGTACACATATCATAGCTCTCAAGGGCCAGCTCCATGTCACCCTGTGAAGGGATGAGAGGCAGAGACTTCCGTGTCACATCTAGCTGAGCTGAGTGTTAAAGCCTAAACAAAAAAAACAACAAAATATAAACCATACCTGCAGGGCTAAGAATCTAGCCTTCAGCCAGTAGACACGCACCATGACATCCAGCCAGTCATCCTCAAACAGGTCTTTTTGGGATGAACCTAAGGCCAGGAGCAACAAATCACCCTGAAAATGCTGTCCAGGGAATTCTGAGTCAGCTACGTCATCGCTGGGACCAATGCTGCTTCTTCTCGGAGACACTAGACAAGGAAAAAATATATATATTTTAACAAACCAGACATAAGCATGTGGCTCCCCACAAATGATAGCAGTTCTGTACCTCATCATGCTGTCATTATGACCATAATCTCAGCGGCCCCTTTGAGCCAATCTGAGCAATTAAATTCATCACATACCAACATATGGATAGTAGTGTTTAACATACACCATATACAAATACTGTGACACTGTATCACAATATGACAATGTTACATTTGAAAATACTGCAGCAAAATATATCACTTCTTTCCAATCAGTAATGATCTTAATTGATCTTATTTAATAGTGGTCAAAATGTTGTATGGTCTCGTCAGAGTTAGCTCGTTGGGACCCACCAGTCTTCCCTTTGTTGTGCAACCATTGCTCCAACTGTAGTTCCATACAAGCCAAGCTCATCTCCAACATTTCCTGCACATGTAACAGATATAAGCACGTATTAGACGTCACTGTGTTTGCAAAGTATGGGAGTTGATTCTAGTAATAAACTGTGGCAATGTTTTTTCAAGCACCAATAGAGTTTGAAATTCCTTAAATTGGAGTACAGAGTATTTGGTACTTTGTTAACGTTTCTGCATAGTTTATAAAATACAGGAAACTACTCATTATATATACATGCAAAACAAGGAACACCATTTCAAATAATTCTTTAACTATATATCTCAGTGAGTATCACATGAACACAGCGATAAGAAAGCAAAAACAAAATACAGAATCACATTAAGAGGTTTAGTTTTTGACTTAGCAATACAGACCTGGGCCCCCAAAAATTCTTCTGTGGCATATTTCCTGAACAGTATTCCTCAGAATTAGATTAGAGGAGATTGAATTGCCTTCAACAAACTGTTTAAAGAAGTAAACCAGGTTCCTTGTCATTTACCCGTATGTGTTGGTTGCTGCAGTCCCGAAGCAAAGGGTTAGGAAGACCACTGCTGTGCTTCCTCCAGGTCTGATAGACCTCCAGCACCACAGACGTCAGCCCACGTGGCCACTCCTCCATGAATTTCTGACCCACTGCTTTCAGGTAACGCATCATCAGGTCCAGTATACCACCATTGGTCATGTTATTGAGCAGGAAGTTGTGAACATCCTGTTGCTCTACAACCCAGAATACAGCAATTGTTAATGACAACAGTTAATCACAACTACAACTACACATCTGTGAAATACTACCTACCGGTTTCCATGAATTTAACTGAGTCAACCGGCAAACAGCTCCCATGTAGAGGCTGGTTGTCCTCCTTCCCTTCACGATGCGTTTCAAGATTACTCAGACTCTCATCATCATTATCGGGATCAAACTTCTTTAACCTTAGACAGATCATCAAAAATAGGTAGGTAGGTAAACTGTACTGTTCCCATTTTCACAGCACTGTTCATCAGATGTAAAATCATCACTACAATTAATCATCACAAAATAAAACAACGACAGACTGAACATTAGAACAGTAGAGTGTGTTGTGCAGCAGAGCATGCATCATTAGAGCGACAGTATATGTTGACAAGTGAAAGCTTGTGTTTCAAACAAGGTTTTACAAGGTTTGTTGGGGGTAATCATAACTACCTGGAAGGCAGATACTTAAAAAGCAGTTCCTGAAAATCAATCTTCTCTTCCTTTTTGCATTTTGTGTTTCTAACACGTGCTGAGCGTCGCTTTGCCGTCTCCCCATTATCTTCAACTGTGCGTTTCCTTTTCGGAGCTTTCTTTGCCTTGTCTGTCAATGAAACTTCCATCGTTGTAGCTGTGAACAGGTTAGTAGAAAAGATTTAATCCAACATGAAATTACTTCTTAAAACTGTTATTTACAATAATATGTAGATAGACAAAAGATATGTTACATAGATATGCATGTATTTTAACTATTCGCTGTTCCTCATAGCTTTAAGTGACTCAAATTCCCTTTCTTATAAATAAAGTATTTCATATTGTCGTCAATTTCTTTTTATAAACAACTAACCTTCGGGGGGGTTAGTTGCTGTGGTGATCTCCACAATGGTTATCTGAGGTTGTGTGCTGAGCTGGGACACCACTGTTGGCTCAGACAGGGCCGTTGGTGGCAGGGATGAGCTGGGGCTGCTGCTCAGCACAGTGGTCTGGACTGTGCTGACAGGGCTGCTGGGTTGGGGCACATTTTGGAGGAAGTTGGGGTCGCGATACTCTGACAAGTCAATCCGGCGTCCAAGACTCAGTCGTGTTGGTTCACATGTGGTCTGATATCTGTACATTGCAATAAAGCTTTCGCCTACATGCTTCCACCTGGGATTAAAACAATAGTTAAGTCATGGTAGTTCAAATCGTCCAGCATGAGACACTACAAATGAAGTACTCTTTATATGCACGTGTATTTGTCACATTATGACTGATCAAACAATTTGATGACAACCCTAATTTAAACTAAACCAAAGTTAACACTGAGTGAGGAACTCACGAGAGGCAGCGGATGGGTTGATATAGGACAAGGTCAGGGTTTGGTTCACGGTAAGAGAGAGCCTGCCTGCGCTTCCGTAAATCCAGCACTTCTTCCACAATCAATTTGCGTTCCTCTTCCTCCACTTCGACATAATGAACAGACATATCGCTGCAAATAACCCAAAAAACAAGGTGGTGTTGAAGGTGGTGTGATTTGTCAGTGAGGCATTATAGAGCTCATTTTAAAAAGAGGAAGATTAGGAATCACCATTTCGTGAACATCTGCATCGTGTCCCTCTTCAGACACGGCTGTTCATCAAAGATCTTCTCCTTCAACACCAGGCCTTTAGTGTAACAATGATCCTTTTCTAAGGCTTTGCTGATGAAGTACAAACAGCCTGTAAAGAAGTTATACAGAAGATAATTACTTTCTAGTAACACAAGACGAAGAAGAATAAGAGTTAATGGTGATGTATGACATACAGGTGTAGTCACTGAGTGTGTAGAGAATAGTTATGAGGTTGTCCATGCAGGGCCAGTGGTCTGGGTTACAGTGCAACCCCTCCTCAAAGGCATGTCGAGCCAAAGGGATGCGCAGCAGTCGCACAGCCACCTGGCCAATTTTGTACCACATGTTCACGTCAGTGGAATCCAACATAACGGCCTACGAAAAGAATGGAGCACAGAATATGTATGAAAACTCACCATACTGTTATGGAAGTGAATTCAACTGCACATAATTCTAGGAATTCTAAAAAAACTATTAAATGATCAACATTTTATTGTTTTACCTCCAAGTAAAACTCCATTGCTGTGTCCAGGTCATCTCGGGACGTGGCCATACTGGCCAGGTTTTTAAATGTAGAATATTTCAACATCAGTCCGGGATGCTTGAGACCCACTCTCTGATCTTCTGAGGGCATAGCCTAAAATATTTGTGGATGCAACAAATAGATTTATTTACACCTCTGGCAGTCCCAGTAGCCACTTGACAAATGAAGACTATTGCAGCATTGGTACCTGAAGTTAGCTTTCAACATAATTAAGCCAAAGATTCACTTCAATAAGTTTAAAATACCATGATAATGACTTTGTTCAGTGCTTTAATATTCCAGGATAGGGGTTGCCTGCCAAATGTTACAAATGTAAATTATGTTATTGCATTTAAATTGCATATGACTACCCCCAGACATCTCTGGATATGAGTATTAGGTCTGTACCAAAACAACGTATCAGTCTCTCTGACCAAGTGAGACAAACTGCTGATTTATGCAAGAAGATTAAGCCAGTGCTAATAACATCCCACATACACAGTATTTTCAGCATTCGCTGCAATCATGACACAAGACTTTCAGACAACTTTGACAGAACTATATAGTATGCTGTGTGATATTTTACCTCTTTGAGCAGTGGAGTTTTAAGAAGCTCATGATAAGCATCGGCAGACTCTTCTAACTTGTTGTGTTTTTGCAGATCTAATGCTTTGTGATATAAAGCAAACGCCTCTGCTTCCTGCAGTGAAATGAAACAAACATCAGAAAACTCATTTTTATCTGCAACAGAGGATCAACATGATATTGCTAATCTACCTTTATACAATCTGTACCTGAGCCTCTTTCGTTTGACTTTTGATGCTCCTCAAGGGGTCTTGAGATTCATCTGCAGCTGTTGAAGCAGCATTCAACGCTGCAATGCGAATCTGTAAAAAAGACAACAGGAAAATAAGACCAGCAGATACAATTCAGAAACTGGGAGCTAATTTCAGGCAATACCTGTAATAAAACAGTCTGGATAATCACAGGATGAATATATAATACACATGCAGCAGTTCAATAAAAAGACATACCATGTTTATATCCTGGTGATATCACAGACGAGCTGAAAGCAGAACTTCCACATTCCCTTTTATCAGCTTTTGAAAGGATCTACTGACGTGTCCGACATTGAGAGAGAAAAGAATACACACAGCAAGTCAGCAAGGAAAGGTGACATTATGTGACAGGACTCCATCTTATATGTCTCATCCCTTGACAATTCCCGACTAGCCAAAGTTGCTGCAGAGACTCAGACCCAGCTGACACTGTAGTTTTCAACTGCCTCGCTGTTTTTCTTCTACTTGTGATGACAGGAGTATGTGAGAGCTTCTCGGGCTATGAGACGAACAATAGCTGGACAAGGACCGTCCGTTATCACTGGGCACACCGACTAACGTTAGCTAACCTTACTCTAAAAGTCGTTCAAATTTAAGCCTCGTTAGCTTAGTTTTGTAACGGGTCACTGCGGCAGATCCCAGGGATAATGAAAACCTTCATTTGTGAATAACACATATACAATGGCGGTGCGGTAACGTTAAATAAGATATATTCTCCTGATGGGCTACAAATAGCTAACAGCTCATGTTGTCACAGTAGCTAGCTGACATTAGCAGGCGCATAATATGGACTGGCTGGTGCTTCATTCACCGGGGGACCAGTCCTTTGAAACATGGGAGACTTACCGTTCATTACCGCTTTAACTGGAGTTACAACGCTGTGCGTTATAGTCTGACAGTTATCTCTGAATACCGTGCGATCATTTGTTGAGGTGAAGCACAATTAAGTTTAAAACTTCATATATTTTTCACAGCCTTTGTTGCTTTTCATGTTTGGATCGCAGCCTGACGTTTGCACCGGCACTGCCCGCCAAGTAGTAAAGTTTCCGCTGATTGGCCAACACACTGTGGGCGGTATTCATATGACCAATCACATATTCAGATATTAGGTGAAACCACAGCAACATCCCACTACGTACTGGAATATTTAACACAGTTTAACAGGGGTGTGTAAACAATGTTAAAACCGCTAAAGCACCAGGATCATTACTAAATATATGTAAGAAAACTAACAAAATGACTAGATTTTTCACATGTGCATTTAGAAGTTTTCAAAACGGTCAAATTTGCATTAATATAAGCTTTAAATTATCCAAAATAACTGTAACCACCGGATTATTCCACAGTAATAAAAGCACCACGATGATAAATTCAACATTTTGTAGTCAATATACGAAATTAGGACACAATTATTATTGTTGTTATTATTGTTATTGCTAGTTTTTTGATGCCCTGATGTGAATCTGGGAAGTTAACTGAATGTTTTTCTTTAGCGACGACTGGACCTGTCTTCCTTGTATATTTGTAGGCAGCATGGGTTATATGGAGCCTATTTTATCAGGATTTGCTGCAGGGTAACCACCTGCAAGGTAAACGGACACCCACCAGGGGGCAAGCATTTATCATAATCGCATCATAAGGTTTTATTTCAGACTGATGTAGTCTTTATTCAATCACTGCACTGTGCAAACTTCAGCTTATTTTCTTTGCGTGATGTGCTGTGGTATTTAACTCAAGCCTTTAGATCATGATAATGATTTTCATGGTGTTCAGTAAGAATAACAAGGAAGACAGATGATTCAAATTGTGCAAAGCAGCATCTTCTTTGACAAGAATTTGGACAGTTGCACAACAGTCAAATTATGTCTTTGTAAGGCACATTTACCAACTTTTTAAGGAGTAACCGTTAAGCTGATTTTGTCCTCAGTGACCCTGTCTGTTGCAGTCCCTTGTTGCTCCACCACTTATCCCCCCTCCTCTGCCCCCACACTCATCCTCACCCCACCTCTCCCTTTGCTGAGACTGGCTTGCTGGCTCCATTATCAATTCCTTCTGTCAGCAAGCCTGCAAAAAAAGCTTACGTCACAGTCATTATGGCTCTATAAAAGCCAGAGTAATGCAGATTCACTGTGTAGTCCACCCAGCTGCATTCCTACACATAGCAGAGCCTGCTTCTATCGCCATGACTTCCACCGGCTTTGACCCTTATTTCCCTTCCACTTACAAGAAGAGAGTGGTTTTGCGCAGTGCAGGATATGGAGCTGGTGGAGGAATTGCATCAAGGTCTGCCTACCCAAGCTACTCGGCTCCAGTAACTTCCTATACATCTTCACGCAGAAGTTATCCAAAACACAGCCGAGCCACTTCAAGCTACTCCTCTGTGCTGCTGTCCGCTCCAGTGTCTGCAGCCACCACTGAACTACGTCTTGAACAAGCAGCCCAAGTCAGTTCTGAATTCAAAGCAATAAGGACCCAGGAGAAGGCTGAGCTGCAAGACCTAAATGACCGCTTTGTGAGCTTCATTGAGAGAGTCCATGAACTGGAGCAGCAGAACAAGTTGCTGGAGACTGAACTCCTGCTGCTCAGGCAGAGGAAAACAGAGCCATCCAACCTTCGGGCTCTGTATGAGCATGAGATCCGCCAGCTTCAAGCTGCTGTTGAAGAGGCCCGCCATGAGAAACAAGCTGCCCAGGACCACAGGGATGGAATGGAGGACGTGCTGAGGAACCTGCAAAAACGGTATGAGGATGAAGTCCTAGGAAGGGCGGAAGCAGAGGACAGGCTCATGGATGCCAGGAAGGTGGCAGATGAGGCTGCACTAGAGCAAACTGAGCTCGAGAAAAGACTTGGGAACCTGCTGGATGAGCTGGCCTTCCTGAAGCGCCTCTGTGAGAGTGAGATTGCAGAACTACAGGCCCAAATACGGTATAGCGCAGAGGTGTCAGTGGAGATGGATGTGGTTAAACCTGATTTATCCGCTGCTCTCCGGGACATTCGAGTACAGTATGAGAAGCTGGCACAAAACAACCGCCAAACAGCTGAAGAATGGTTCTGCGACAAGATGAATGTGATGACAGTAGGCACTGCTCAATGCACAGAGAGTGTACGTAATGCCAAAGACGAGGCTGGTGAGTACCGCCGGCTGCTCAATACTAGGATGCTGGAGATTGATGCCTGCCGTGAGATGAACCAAGCCCTGGAAAACCAAATGCAGGAGGTGGAGGAGAAGCAGAGTGCTGAGGTCTCCGCATTGCAGGTGAGGAAATGAAAGACGCCGAAATAAAGTAATGGTGTCCTCTGTATAATTAAAACTATTTACAAATTGTTATGAAATCATTTAATCATTTCATTTCTACATATTTTTGCAGCTGAGATGAGTAGGACTAGTCATGCAGCAGTTATTTGGCAAACAAATGACACAACGAAGATTATCTGAGTTGCATTCTGCCTCCAGTGCCATAATGTGCCTCGAATCTGCACTATATCTTTCTTTTACAGGATGCAATTAATCAGCTGGAGGAGGAGTTAAGGGCAAAGAAGAACGACATGGCTCGCTACTTGAAAGATTATCAGGATCTCTTGAATGTGAAGATGGCCTTGGATATTGAAATTGCAGCCTATAGGTTGGTCTTAGATCTTTTCTTTGATTCGTATTGAATTGTAAGTCAGGGGCTGCAATCAGTGACACCAGCTTCAATAATTGAGCATCTTGTTCTTGTGTTTGTCTTATTCTATATCAGGAAGCTGCTTGAAGGAGAAGAGAACCGCTTGAATGTAGCTGGCCCGGGATCTGTCAGTGTTTACTCCCAGGCCATGTATGCTGCTCCTTCTTATGGAAGAACACAGGTCTCCTTTCAACCTCAGCTGGGCTTTGCGGCTCCGTATCTACCGAGCTCTCGCCTGTACAGTTCAACCATCTCCACAGAGGAGACAATATCCGCAAGGCAAGCCCAGAAAGCAGAGGCCAGTCCAGAGGAGGAAGAACAGGTGGATGAGGAAGAGAAGGAGGAAGTAGAAGAGGAGCAGGAAAAAGAGGAGGAGGCAGAAGAAGAAGGGGAGGAAGAGGAAAAAGCAGATGGTGAAGGTGAGTGAGTTTTGTTTATTTATTATGTGCATGTGTAGAGTCATAAATTATTAATAACTGTTGTGCTCCCTCTCATGACTTTGGAAATACAGAGCGTGAGGCAGAGGATGACGCAAAAGAAGATGAGGAAGAGGGAGGAGAGACTCAAGAAGATGACGAATCTGAGCAGAAAGAGGGGGATGAAGACGATGAGAGGGAGGAGGAAGAAACCGAGACAGAAGAGGAAGCTGAAATTGGAAAAACAACAAATGTTTAATTCACATGCTTTACAAATACCTGCTAGCCTGTAACTAAATGATGTCCTCTCCTGTGGTGCTCTATATTAAGATATTCATCTAATGCAAACCAAATCAAAAACGTCTTCAAATGAAATGACAAATGGTTGGTGAACAACCCTCAGTGCGATTAACTTTAGTGACTCAGCATGAATGTGCACACGGTGCCAGCGTCCTAACACTTCCATTTTATTATATTCTTTTTGTATTCCCGTTATTAATTATATCTTATTATTTAGTATAGTACCTTAGTACATATATTTCTGTTCATTCACTCGTACCTCATTGTGTGTGTCTTAATAAGCTTATGTTTGTTTTTTGTCTTATATGTGAGGGCTGCTGCTATAAAACGGAAATTTCCTTTGGGGATAAATAAAGTACTTGATCTATCTATTCAGCTAATCCTTTAGCAAGTAGCACGTGTCAGGAGTAGAAGTTAAGCTTTTTTGAAGATTCTGGTTACAAACACCTGTGTGCTTTACTGTCACCAAAACATGCCTGTAAGACGTCTGTATGCTCAATACCAAGTATAAATTGCCTTAACTGTCTTCACTGAGTGCTATCTATTATATGCTGAACTACATTAAAGCCTTGAAGCCTTGTAAACCTAGAGCTATTTCAATGACTGTCATTTATACCTAACATCAACAGTTGCTTTGAGTCTCAAATCAATTCGCACATTACCCAAAAAAATGCTTTATCAGAAAAATATACTCCATGTCCTCAGTTTCACAAGCAAGTATGGGCATTGTTAGTTTCATCCAGCTGGCAAACAAAATATTCCTTTTGCACCATGATGTTAATGGAGGTAAAAAGAAAGCAATTGAAATAGCGATAGGATAAAGCTTTCTTGAAGTCGAACTACCACGGAAGTTCTCGGAGTTGTCGCTTTACTTCGCTGAACTAAAGTCTGGTGTCGAAGGAATGACTAACAGAGGCGTGTTTGTGATTTGACTTTGAGTCAGTAGGTTCTCTCTGATATGCCTACAGTCTCTGAGTGGACAGTGAGCTGATGCCAGTGTTTTTCTGCTGCCTCACCCTCATCCACATTACTGTCAATAAATCGGGGAGCGCTGAAACCTTTATGACTCAGCTAGTCTGCTGCACCAAAGAATCTGGCCAAGTGTCAACTCTCACAGGACAGCTTGAGTGGGAGAGCAATTTCATTATTTCATTAGGTTGTAGAAGAGAGATGGCGAGAGAAATATTTCACTGCACTAAACCTTGACAGAGGACAGGCTATTTGCCCCCACCCTTTTTCAAAGGGTGGGGGCTTCCTTTGGGCAACTGCTGAGGTGCCATCCCGCACCAAAAACGAACAAACACACGCACACAGACTTCTCTAACATGCACACAAACAACATAAATCTGCAGTTTTAGTACAGGTGTCAAGGCGTTAGTTTGAAAGATACATGCCTCTCCTGTTCTTCTTTCCTCCTTGTCTGCTTGTCCCAAGTTTACCCCCCCTTAGCAAGACGGCATCAACCTCCTCCCTCTGTTGCTACAGTAAATTTCAAGTCCAACAGAGCAATTAATCATCAGAAATACTACTTGCACGGAAGTTGGCTCTGCTGGCACACTTCCCGTACCCCTCAATGAGATAGCAATTTGGTAAATTCATTAAAAAAACTCAAGCACACAACTGATATTCTATTGGCTGGATCTGTATACACACCAAATAAATACAGTAATCTCTCTATATACAGATACTCCCTCAGGTGGTCATCTCTCTGTCACATCCAGCTACAGCGTGGGCTGTTTTGAAGTGTGTGTGTGTTTGTGTGTCAACATAGCATACCACAGCAGGGCTGCATCATCTTTATCACATTTCCTCTTTCAGATATCATGTTGCATCCGCTGTTTCATCCGTCATATCTGGAAAGTGAAAGGACTGGTGTACATTTTATAACTCGGTCCTTCCTGTGGGCATATTCTGTGTCACAAGGTGACCTGTCAGCAAGGCCCGCTGAGACC